>APFE030008859.1:25573-141690 GCA_000404065.3 Pinus taeda
GCTCCACCTCCCCTCTAACCCCCCGGTTCATTACGTAGGTTAGTCGTGGAAAGAATATAACACAACCCAACACTAATGTTAGAAAGAGCCAAGTTTTACCAAGTTACCTAGTTATAAATAAAGTTTAGATTAATGATTGTTTTATTTATTGATCTAACGCATTGTTGAAGGGATTTCTTAAGGGAATTGTTTATGATTGTTGACTAAAATGAAGGAAGTTGTAGAAAATAGGATGAGCTTGCATTGAAATTATGGCTCAGCAAAAGAGAGTCAAGGGAGTTCAAGAGATAACTCAAACATATTAGGAGAGAGAATGTAAAAGCAGAGGCAGAATATGAAATGACAAACATAGACCTGAATCACCTTGAAATCAAATACAATATTAAATGTAGTGAGAAAGATGACAAATATGAAGGTGGATATTTGGCAGAAGACCTATAGAAAAATGCAGAGATTGGAGAGACAAAAGTTGTGGAGGACTTAACAATAGCTGATGATTTGATGAAAGTGAATAACCTCTATGAAGTAGAGGTGGTTAGTTGAACAGCTATGGTTACTGATGCTAAAGAGGAATTTGCAACAACAATAAAATTTGATGATGGATACTTAATTTATGAAAATGAATTATGGGTTATGACTGAGAATAATTTGATTGACAAATTGTTAATTTCTTTAGAAGACCAATTGGTTGACGATTTTCCAATAACATTATAAGAAGGAAAACATCATAATAAGATCCTTATTACAATAATAGAGGCATAAGAACATGAAGAGAAATTTGTAGTAGCATTGAAAGGAACAACAAATCATGAAGATGTTTAAATTGAGTATGATGCACAAAAAAAGCTTATTGAAGAATGGATTTAGAACCCTTTTGAACAAATTGATGTAGGTCTCAAAGTAGTAGATGGAATGATGAAGGCTCTATATTTTACTGACGTCATAGAATCATGAATTTTAATAACTTTTCATTTTTTTCAAGGCTTCATAAATAACGACCATACAATACCATTGTGCTTTAAAGGATTACAACCAAAATTATATTTATATTAAATATTGATTTTTTGAAAGTAAATATTAAATATATTATTACATGTATTTGAAAAGGTATTATGTATGGAAAAAAGAGATGGAATGGTGGCATTTATAGAATTCCTCATTTTTCCCCAACCAACATGGTTGCATGTTCCTTAACCCTTAGAGAAACAACCCTCTCTTTAGGTTTTCTCATTTCCTAGTAGTAGCTACGATGTTGGTTACACATTTTAGTAGGAAGAATGGGATAATGAGGAGTTCCTTATTCTTTGGCTGCATTAAAATCCTAATGCGATAATGGAAAACCTGTCATAATTTCCAATATAGGTGATAAATTTTTGTATGAAGACAACCGTTTCTTTCAATGGTCAAAGAAATCGCTCCCTTTAAACCTCCTTCCACATATTGAGCATGGGAGAAGGTTTGGCCAAGAATTGGGGCTAACTATCAATAACAAGTTTCAATTTTTTAGACCACCTTTCCCCTTGCACAGAATTCCCATAACTCAATTGATAAATTCATCAATTATGATCAACATTAACTATAAAACCAATTCTTTTCTTCCACTAAAATTCCTAACAAACTGCAAAATCAATCCTTGAATCTGATAATTGGAACTTTCCAAGGAAGGAGTGCCACTTGGCCCTTGTGAAAATCTCCATGGCCTTAGGGTTGGATACTATGCAATCAATACTTATCCCTATTTAATGAACCCCCTATTACACATGGTACATAACATTAACATTCTATGGAATTTTTTTAAAACCATGTTGCTAAGTGACAAGAGCAAGTGAGATTGTAAATGGAAAGTTGTAAGAGATTCAAAGGATTTGAGAGAGATTAATGCAAGGATGAGGGAATGATTAGTAGGATAGGGGAGAAATAGAGAAAAATTAACATTATGTGAGAGAAATCCAAAGTAATCAATGACACAATTAAGGAAATTGAATGAAGTTTTATTATGATCCTTTAAAAATGTGCCTAATTATAGGCATGCGCTTAATGATCCTTATGTTCGACTACATAGATGAGTTCAAAAATTATTTAATTTTCTAAATAATTTCTATCATGCTATTGAATTATGTGCATTAAAATAAAATATTATGAAACATTTGAAAAGTATGACACCTAAATACATAGGCTAAGGTAAATTTTCCCATTAAGCAAGCGTGACTCTTTTGTAATGGAATTTCTTGTTATTCTCTTTATGTTTATAAAATAAAAAATAGAAAGAGGTTTAGAAAAAACATGAAAGTTTTCATGAAGTTTCTTTATTATTTGGTTCCATGCTTCTTTTTGAACTAGTTGTAGTGGATCTACCGGTTGCAAACAAAGTGAGTGTTAGAACAAAGAGAATTGAGATAGTCTTGAGTCTTCCTACATTTTGAATTCCAAGAGATCAATTTGTTGGAGGATTTTCTCTTAAATATAAAAGAGAGACTTTTATATTAAGCTAATGCATGAGTGATAATATGGTATTTTTTATCCTTTTTTACTTTATAGTTTGGTAAAATTGTTATATACAAGATGCTAATAAAACATCATACGAAAAAGAGACCTATTATTACTCCTACAAGATGTGGAATAAAATATTCCTTGGGCAAGCTAATAATAATTATATTAAATTGATGCAAGAGGGTAGATAAGTTATCCTCTTGTCATTTAGTTGAAATGGATTAGAAGATGACCTTAACACCATATCCCTACCACTAATTAAATTGATAACTTCCAAACTTGATATGTTTCTTTTCATCATTTTTATTTTATTTTTTTCTTTCCGGAAATTTTCTTACTAGTAAAAGGTTTTCAAGAAAGGACATCGTAATTGTGCCTCATATAAAGTTTTCACAATTCATTTTTTTTTATTTTGGTACTTAGTTTTACTAGTTTGGATATAGTTTTCTAGTATCATTAAATATGATAGTGTTTGAAGCTATTTTTCATTACCGAATATTTTTTCCTGATTTGGAATGGATCATTATATTAATTTTCATCCACATTGATTCTTTTATAGGGGAAAAAGTGGAGAAATCAATTCATAGGAACCTTCTTACTCATGAATCCTGTTTGGAAAATTGGGGTATGAAACCTTCTAGAAGTAGTTTGAGGCATCAAACATAATTCTCTAGAGATAAATTTTTTCTTCCTACGTGCCACAACCCTAACAATATTATACACACATATAAATTGTTTACGGTGCAAGAATCACCTCAATCAAAGTTCGTATGCAAAAGTTATGCTGCCCAACATTTGACCTTCCAATTTTGACCACCATGATTCAAGAGGATGCCACATCAACCCCCATTATTCATGGAAAATGGGCAAGCCAAATTATGATGATGATGAATAAGACTCATAAGAGTTAATATTGTATCTCTAGTTAAGAGTTGAAGGAGTCAAGAATAACCACTAGTAGGCTATTGGGTTATGTTATAACTAGGCCAATAGAAGTAAAAGTTGTTATATTCTATTCGAGTGCATTTTGTTCCATAGGCAAGAGAAGTTCCTAACAGTGGATAGGAAGAGAATAAAAAGAGAGGGTTTTTGCATTGTAGCAGCTGAAGAACCACAAGTCTCACTTCTTTATACTTGCATCCATTTCCATTTAGAGAAAGAGAGAGTATAAAGCCTCATCTTCCATCTAGTTTTTCTCCTCCGAGGGTTTCCTTTGTAATACAACCTTATAAGGCTTGCTTAAACCTTGTTCCACCAGTCACTCAACCTACCTCATTTTCTTCTTCTGATTACTCTTGATCTAGTGGATGATTGCTTTGGTTATAAATTCCTTGTCCACAAGCCTTGTCGAGGACCTAGGATGTCTTTGTGCTATTGTTTCATCCCATGAACTTGTGATCGTTAGAGGTAACCAACATGTTTCTAATTAGGAATCTATTTGAAATAAAATGCGTTCACACCCTTTTCTCTCTTTGAATCACCATACCCATGAATCTTTATACAAACACACAAATTTATTTCCTCCGGTTTACCTTTCACAATAGTTGTCTCACTACTCTTGTGTCCATAACCTAGCTATGTGGGTTCACAACCTAATTTACTATATGCCTAAATCCTGTTTAAATTGATGACAATGCTTCTCTTGTGAAAGGAAGGAAATAACCTCTGAGGCGAGAAGTTCCTCATTTGCATTTTGACTAGAAACTGTATGGGCTTTCTTTGATGTAGCCTTTACAGTTTTCGTGCTAGTCATACCTATCACGCCATCACCGGCATGAGAGTCTTTGATTGATTTAGGAGGAGGAGGAATGGAAAACTCTGGTCTAGGAGCAACGGGGATTTTGTCGTAGAGCATGCCAGACTGAGTATAGATCAAGTCTAGATATTGTGCACGAGCAATGACTTGATCTTCAGTGACGACCCCTCCCTTTGCCACGTCTTCTGTAATAGAAGGCAACAATGACTTAATAAACCATTCAACTAGTAGCTAATTAGGAACATATGTTTTTACCATTCTACGACGACGTCACCGCTCATGAATATGATCAAATATGTGAGTGGTTGTCATTTGCTTGAAATTGGTAAGAAGATTTATTCCTCTTTCGTACCTTATTGGTAATTGGAAATGGGTTAAAAAGGTTGTGGCAAGGGCGCTGAATTTATCGAATGAAGCTCTAGGCAATTCGATGTACTATTTTGCTACCATACTAGTTAATGTTCACTAAAAAAGGCGAAGCCTAATCAAATCATCATTGAGAGTGTTGGACGAACACCACATATGAAAGGTCATCACATAATTCGATGGGCCTTCACCCAGATTTCCATTAAATTTAGGAATATATGATGCAAGTTTATAAGGAATCGCCAACCACCAAGGGGCATAAGCAATTGGATCATTTTTTAGTCGATCTAGATCTGGTAACTCTAAAGTGAGCACGAAGGGAAACTGTTGATTCAAGTTTGGCGAAGCATACCCAGGATAAGATGGGATCACCTAGGCAGTGGGTCTTTGCATACCAGCATAATGTATTTGACGCTGATAACTTTGGTAAGGCTAATGGGCATAACCATTATGATATGACTGACTCTTTTGAATATATAGCTGCCCATTACCCGCAAATCTTTCCTGCTCAGGTCCTTGGTAAGCTTGCTAGAATTTCAGTTGTTGATATTGTACTCGCCATGGTTGTGAAGCCATTTGTTGTTGTCCAATACTAGCTGTCTCACCAAGATGAGGGGTAATACCCATTTGAACCTCAGTCGCTCCGGTTAAGGATCCACTAATCGGTGATTGTGGTTGTGTCATGGAGACAACATGCTATTGTATTACGACCTGAGAAACTTGAGGTTGGCATACAACATGCAATGCTTGTACTTGTGACACCGTCACAATAGCCGATGTAATGGGGATATTCGACATAGGTAGACTTGGTTGCATTGAGTATACAACTCTTGGTTGTTGAGGCAGTATTGGCACCCAACCACTGGATGTAATTCCAACATGACCCGAACTCTATTGTGAACTCTCATATGGTTGTCCTTCCAGAGGGAACAATGAAAGGGCATATTGCCCCCCATATGGCGGTAATGTGGTGTTCAAAGGTAAGATTGGCCTCTGGAGACTGGACTGCCCAAATTGATACTTTTGTGAAGGATCAATTTGCTAAGACCCAACATAAGAGATTCCAGATATTATTCTGGACGAACAAACGGGAACACACCATACTGTCAAAATAGTCCCTAGGTGGACTCCATCTAGCGGTTGAGAGCTAGTTGGGACAAATGGTACACTAGTGAACATTGCTGGAGTAGTAGCAAGAGGTTCTGTTGCTGTTGTGTCAGATGACACAGTCCTGGATGTCGACGGTTGTTCAGACATATCTAGTCTATCCAAAAAATTTCCTAGCAATTCTACAGGAACTTGCGATGAAGGGAGACTAACTTCTGATAAACAAGGATATAGGGTGATCCCAGCTCCAAAATGTGATGCAGTACTAGATGGAAGATCCTCCACAATCTATTTTATAGCAATCAATCTAGGTGGGAGAGGTATACCGTCAGGTCCGTAAAATATGTTTGGTGCCGAAGAAGGTATAGACTCTGCAGCGACAAATGTTGGAGGGATAACACCTTCTGAATCATCTATAGATGGAGACAGTTTAGGAATAGAAGTGTTTACCATTACACTAGGATCAGTTCTAATGTCCTCTTGTGACTGCGTAACTTCTTCTGTAAAGGCAGGGATACCAAAAGTGGTTGGAGTAACTGGAGTCTTTGAGGATGTTGGAACATAAGTTCCAAGCAAACCCGGGGATTTTGATCCAGTTAAACGAGTTTGCTTGGTTTGGAATAGTTTCATTTTCGGATTCAAAGATGGTTAACTCGTTAGTCTCCGCAAATGATGGGGTTTCGATTGAATTTCTTCCACGATTGCGGATTACTTGATCAACTCAAAATAAAGGGGAGAAAGTGATTCCGAATTAAATGAATTTTAGACGCTTTGACACAACTTGCTTTTTCAATTTTGAAGAGTCGAGAAAAAGCTAAAGATGACTCTAATCACCTTCGATTTTTAATGAGCCTGAAGTGACAAGTGGTCAGATGAACCTTTTCTTTTAAGTATTTTGAGAAAGAACGAAAGAGACTACTCTAGAAATCTAGACAGAGGGATTACCAAACCAATCAGAAAACTGCAGAATACTTTTTACGATATGGAAGTCAATCTCCCCGAATGTTGTGTTCAGTGCATTACGATCGATAGGGCCGTAGACATGGCTTCCTAAGGATAAAGGATATAGCCTATTGTGGTCTTCTAATATATACTCGATGGTACATGGGAGCACAAGTCCATACTGGAACTTTTCATCTTAAAGAAGAGGAATCACCCAACCTACGATGAAAGCGATAGTTACTAGGCTTTACGACGCCATAATACATCTCTAGCCTAGACTTCTAAATGTTGTGCATTAGGTTCCAAAGCGTTTTTATGTTCATTGAATTTATTTTACAGTTGATCTTTCTTAAGAAGTTTACCTTTAAGGTTCACTGCATGATGTAGATATACAATTCCTAAAAATGCAATCTAAGATGATAAACAGTCATTTACTCTTCTTTTTGCAATGAAAATCCTAGCCACTAGAGAAAGAGAAGCTGGATTCTTTCAACATAGAGCAGAGAGCACACTAGATGCACTGTCCTAAATCAAAATCAACAAGCAGTCTAAATGCAAATGCACATGTATATATTTGTTGTCCACTTTCTTAATGTATGAATGACAAAAAGAATGCTAAGTACAAATCTGAATTATCTTTTCTTTCAAAGCGACAGTACTAATAATTTTCTCTTCAAAAGATGAAAGGAAGACAAGGACGACATTTTGCAATTTTGAATTGAAAACTACTTTTGACACTTGAAATATTATTAATTCAAATCAAATACAAGAGTAGCGGTGTAATCGACCATCAAGAAGAGTAGGATTCCTTTCTTTGACTGAAAATGACACTTGCGACACTCTCAAATCAAAAGACGACAGTTTGATTAAGCTATTGTTTGTAAAGGAGAACTGTAAATGGAAAAAAATACATAAAAGCATTCACGATTCTTTGTACAATGGAGGCTGAATAATGCAAAGGAAGGGAGTTTCAATAGTGGTATACTAATCACAGACAACAAAACTCATGAATAAAGCTAAACAGAATGAAGAAAAACCAAAATCTAGAGGCAGAAATAGTCTTATCTGATCATCGCACCTGTAACACAGGGAAACAACGATGCATCTCACCTACTACACACAGGAGGTGCAATGCATCCAGATTGCCTAAAGGAGACAGTGCGATGGTCGAGGGACGAGACTATAACTTGGTTTTTGGTCATAGTTTGCAGCTTAGTTCAAGGATTTAGGCTAAGGTAATGATATTCAATAAATACAAATAATAGGGGCTGATCTAATGAGGTTACTTGAGCCACCACCATGGCAATTAGGATGTTTGCAAATCAATTGTTCAGTTTATAACCAAAACTTGGAGATGGACTGAAGCATAATTGATCTACTTTGCACTTACATAGCAAATGTTGTTCAAAGGCTAGTTGGCTTAACTTCAGGCTTCGTCTGTAGTTTCGCTCCCCAGTGGAGTTTCCATTTTTTTATCGGGAAATCTAGTTTCCATTCAGAGCTGCTAGTCCCACTATGATGGGTAGCTATCTTAGAAACAAACAAACTAAAGTTACTTTCATTTTCCTTTATGAGAAGTAGATGGGAGAGAAGCAAAGACTACCAACCTTAGTCTTTGTTTTCCTTTATAAAAGGTGAGTAACATCTCTACACATATCTTCGTTTGAACTTGAACATGGAAACATTATATCAAATTTTTTGTTCAAAAATCAAGTTAGCTACAAATGGTGAACATATGAAACATCTAAGTTAGATTATATATTTGAAAAAAATTAAAAAATTATATGTGAATCCACTTTAACATAAAATTAGATCCTCATAATTTACATTACATTAAAACATCCCTTCTAAACATAACACATAATGATCCCATGCCCTCTTCCTCATGACTAATTAGGTATTTCTAGACATCACATTAAGCATTTGCATATGATCTAACCTCTTCAATATTCATGGCATCTATTTCCACGTTTGATTTAAATACAAAATTAGCATGTGGATTAGCTCATACTCCTTTTTTATTTAAACAAACATCTATTCTAGTCAATGCAGTCTGTATGTTTTTTAGAATTTCCTCCCTTACTTCTCGACCAATATGAGAACTTGCATACATCTTCGATCGCAGAGTTACGAGACATGGTGGTTAATGTACCAAAGGAGGCGTAGGACGAGGCATGAAGTAACACTGAATGCACCCTTCCGATCATATTTCTAACCTTTTCCAACACCATATTATTTGGATTGAAGGTTGATATAATTAGCATACCCTTAAAAAACTTCACATAAAAGAATAAAAAAAAATAATCTCGGACCTCGTCATTCCATGGAATCTTGCCATAAAATGCACAAAAAATGTCATACAAATGGTGGGCTATTATATGGTTCTTGAAAAAAATCATCTTCAACATTTTTCTTTTCGAACCTTCTTATTATGAAATCATCTCACAAAAAGATAGAAAATATAGATTAACGACTTCAAATTCAACCTCTTCGAGGGGGACGCCTCCTTTACATTACACAAATGAATAACTCATGGATGATACAAATGACAAGACCTCATTTCTATATATTGGAGTCTAATGGGTCCCAATAAAATGAGAGCCTACATAACAATAATATTGTAGGGGCCCAACAATAACAATAGTGGGCTTCTATGGGACATAATAATAACAACATAGGGAATATATGGGCACAATAATATAATAAGGGGGTTGCACTAATAAAAATAACGGGTTACATTAGTAGTATAGGGATCTAGCATGCCCCTCTCCTTCAAAAAGTGTTTTTCTCAATGCTTGAGTAGTTTTGTATGCTTCTTTATAAAATTCTCATCCTCCCATGTGGAATCTTCAGTGGGTAAGTTCTTCCACTTGATGAGATACTCTAAAATTGATTTATTTCGTAGCTGTCAATTTCTTGTTTTTGAGATTTCTTCTAGTTCCAATATGATTTTTCCTTCCTCTTCAAGTTCTAGCAATATTGTAGCCTGAATGAAGATCCAACTTGGTGAGGTAAAAAGATCCATGCAATTCATCAAATAATTCATCAATGAGAGGAATGGGAAATTTATATTTAATAGTGAGCCTTTTTAGCTCCATATAATTCAGACACATGTGGCATGATCTATCCTTCTTATGCACCAATAATACTAGAGTAGAGAAAGAACTGAGACTAGGTTGAATTATATGAACCTTTAGAATTTATGTAACCATACATTCAATTTCACTCTTTTGGGCATAGGGATATCTGTAAGGCCTCATGTTTGGAGGAACACTTCCTGGAATCAAATGAATAGAATGATCATGATCAAGAATAGGTGGGAGGTCTTTGAGAGTCTCAAATACCTTGGAATGATTTTCCAAGGCTTTTTGAAGATCTGGAGAAATAGATGATTTCGATGTGGGAACCTCTAGCGAAAATAAATGTGAAATTACGCCACATTCTTCTTTATTCATAATATTTGTCATTCCATTAGAGATAATTATATTTCCCAGTTTCCCTGTGATACCCCTTAATTCAGCTTCCTTTTCCTCGAAAAAAAATTTCACGGAAAGTTCTTAAAAATTAAAAGCTATTATACCCAAGGATTGTAGCCATTGGACTCCTAATACAACATCAGCACCACCCATTAGAATGGAAAGAATTGGCTATTAAATACATATTCTCCCATGGATGGCTTGATTTTATGGCACTCTCTAGAGTAACTTATGGTTCCTCCACTTGCAAACATCACTTGACACTCTCGTTTTGGATATAGGAAGTAATTCAATTCCTTGGCTATCTTACAATGAATAAAATTATAAGTACTTCCCGAATCAATCAAAACTATTACCTTTTTCATCTTGATATGTCCTTCTATCTTAATAGTTTGAGTGGTAATTCTGGCCAATGCATTATGGGATTCTCGAGCTTGCAAAACCCCTAACTTCCTCAGATCATATCACTGAAATATTGCAAGAGAAGATCTGAAATTTGGACTCGAGGTTTAGAATGATTTCATGTTTTGCTTTTAGCTTCTGAAACTTTGTAGACAAAACTTTATAGCGAACATGTTGTATGACCTATTTGGAGCAACGAAACCCTAGAATCCAAAGGCTCTGATACCAAATGTTATGAAACTAGCTCACAAAATGATAGAAAAGAGAGATAAATGACTTCAAAAACCACCTCTTCGAGGGGGAAACCTCCTTCACATTACACATATGAACAATTCTTGGATGATACAAATGACAAGACCTCCTTTCTATATATAGGAGTTTAAGGGGTCCCAATAGAATCAGATCCTACATAACAATAATATTGTAGGGGCACAACAATAACAATAGTGGAATTCTATGCGGCATAATAATAACAACATGGTGACTATATGGGCATAATAATACAATAAGGGGGTTACACTAATAGCAATAACGGGTTCCACTAGTAGTACAGGGACCTAACACTTCCTTAAAATTAAACTTAGATTTGACTTGTTGTTTTGGGACCCTCCTATCCACCTCAACCCTAAATGACTTCAAAAACCACCTCTTCGAGGGGGAAACCTCCTTCACATTACACAGATGAACAATTCTTGGATGATACAAATGACAAGACCTCCTTTCTATATATAGGAGTTTAAGGGGTCCCAATAGAATTAGAGCCTACATAACAATAATATTGTAGGGGCACAACAATAACAATAGTGGAATTATATGCGGCATAATAATAACAACATGGTGACTATATGGGCATAATAATACAATAAGGGGGTTACACTAATAACAATAACAGGTTCCACTAGTAGTACATGGACTTAACACTTCCTTAAAATTAAACATAGATTTGACTTGTTCTTTTGGGACCCTCCTATCCACCTCAACCCATTTATTAGGCTCCATCACTGCTTCCTTACGATTCCTCATCATATCCATAAATCCATCACTCATTGGCCCAAGGTATTATAAATATCAGCAAATTTATTTGGAGAGTGAACAACTATTTCTAAGCTTTGTCATATCTCTACAAGGAGCTCCAAGTTCCCAAAATATTTCCTCAATTTTGAATAATGAGATGTAGAGTTGTGTAATGTACACTCTTGGATATTTCTCTCCCAAGGAAGCTCATGAGGAACATCTGACATATAGTTCGTTAAAGTCATATATTCTTCTTCTTGAAATTCCATCCTTGGCCTACCCTGAATTTCTTCTACATTTTCACCCCCCACTTCAATATAATTATATAAATATTAAAACATTTCGATGTATTTATATTAAAAAAAAATAGGCATACATGTATATATACATAAAATATATTTACGTACACAAATTTGTTTTAACATAAATAAATTTAAATTATATAATTTACTAGATGGAGGTATGTGAGCTGATTGATATTCACAACCGCTCGGAGATGGTTGAGCACTCTCACATGTAAGTACATGAGTTTATTGAGCTTTTTAACCACTAAGAGAAGGTTGAGCACCCTCACATGACGACCTAGTGAGAAATTCCTCTAAAAGGGATGGGATTTATAAATTATTAAAGTTAAATTAACAAAAATAATTCAATATGTATGTACATATGATTCTACCAGTATCATTTAAGTAAGTTGGTACATAAACATATATATACCAAGATGATGATGTAACAAATGATGATACTCCTTCGAGTCATTTGATACTCTCCTCAATCTAAAATAGGATTCATCTGATATTCTCCTCTATTTGCGACCAATATCACCAACATGCATAGAAGTTTGTGCTTGAGACAATTCTCAAGACTCAATTCAAGTCATACCCCATCTACACCTTGAAGAATCACATGTTGATTGCTCATGTGATTAGCAAGACACTTGATCCATATATATATTATATTTATATATATAGATATATAATATATATATATATTATTATATATATATATATTATATATATATTATATATATATATTTATATATATATATTATATATATATTATATATATATGGATCAAGTGTCTGCTAATCACATGAGCAGTCAACATGTGATTAGCAAGACACTTTCAAAAAACATAAGATACCCCATGCATTTAAAAATATTTAAAATTACTATTTCAAAAATTCAAGAATTCAAAAAATTAATAAGAAAAATAAATGTAACTATTTAAGGGTTTCTTCAAAATTATTTGGTGTATCGTTCTCGTTGGCTCAAGATAAACAAAAACAACAAGTAAATACTCAATATTTAAATGTTCAATTCAAATATACTCAAGAATAAAAACACAAATTCTAAAGTGCAGATCTTGAGAATTAAATACAAAAATTTCTTAAACCTATCACCCCTATAATTCAGACGTAGTATAGTATTGAAGGAACCACATGGTCATTAAAGACACCACATTTATAACTAAAAAACACATACATACCAGAGATATCTTCTAATGTCCATTAATAAATTTTGATGGAGTGGTTCTTGATACATATTCATCTTTCGAACACAAATCTTGAGTTCACATTTCCTCATAAAATATATCACTAGACATCTTATTACATTTGAAAAATGAATTATGGTAAACTATTGAGATTGACTCGAAATAAATTTTTCTTCTCTGTATAGTTGTTTAAACTTCTTCTTTTTGACTTGGTATATTCCTTTCATCTAGTTGCACACAAGGTGAGAATTGGTGAATACTACAATGGCATTAGATCCATTGTCCCTAGTTGGTCATAAGTCTTGTATACGTGCAATATAATATGTTTCATTTTTTATTATCATTCCAGGTACCTCACTTTTCCTTTGTAAGAATTTTTTCTTCGTAGTATTGTATAGAACATACATAATCACAGATTGTCCTAGATTGGGAGAACAAAAAACTTCAATGCATAATGTGCAATTTTCAACCATGTTTAATTAGTTTTTTTACCTTTTGTTATAGACATATTTGGGCACTGCAACCCCAGTCATATATGTCCATAAAACAAGGGCTTCTGAGTCCCTAAAAGTGTTGTTTCATACCATAAAGCAACAAGGTCAGCTGATTACATCATCTCCGAGAAGTTCTCCATGGAAAACTGCTCAAAACTAGTCAAAACTGGACCATAAAAACTAATCAGTGCTAAGGGTGCGATGCATCTCACCTGCCACATGAAAAAAGTGTGATGCGTACTAAAAATCCATTTTGTACGGTGTGATGGGTGAGAGTAGACAAATGGCAGAGATAGTTTGCAAGGTGGATGATCATGGAATCTTCCAGAAACTTCTCCTGTGACACTAGCCTCTCTAAATTCCCCTAGGGATGAGTAAGATATCATGAATCTCCAAGTGGAACCAAGAACTATCATAGAGAGGACACTAATCAAAATCCCAGAAGCTCACTCACCCCCTGCAAACATCTATATATGGATCCCTCATCCCAGAGATCCAAAGGCTGGAATCTTGTATTTTGTAAGGAAGTGTTGTGGGTTTCTTGGTGAAATATCATAGTATTAGGTGATCTAATATTTTCATGAGCTGAAGAAGGGCTTTCATGCTAGGATGATGATGTTGGGTTAGATCAATGGGTTGTAATTCTCTCTTCTACTCTTTTTATCAATAAAGCTGTTTAATTTTTCCTCCACATTCTTGTATGTTTGATGATATATGCATTTGTGTGGTAAATATATATCTGGTCCTATATTGTTTATGATTGTAGATCTCTACACTTTGAAGGTATTATGCTGCTTTGACTTTACAGGTGCTCTTTGAAATGGGGTAAGCAAGGGAGGAGAGGTATAGATCTATCAAAGGGGAGAAGAAACAAGCAAGGAGCCAAGCAAAGACTGAGGTTGGTACTCTTTGCTTCTCTCCCATCTACTTCTCATAAAGGAAAACGGAAGTAACTTTAGTTTGTTTGTTTCTAAGATAGCGACCCATCATAGTGGGACTATCAGCTCTGAATGGACACTAGATTTCCCAATAACAGAATGGAAACTCCACTGGGGAGCGAATATCCTGTTTGCTTTAAAATTATAGATGGAGCTGGAAGTTAAGCCAGCTAGCCTTTGAACAACATTTTCTATGTAAGTGCAAAGTATATCAATTATGCTTGAGTCCATCTCTGACTTTTGATTATAAACTGAACAATTTATTTGCAAACATCCTAATTTCCCTGGTGGTGGCTCAAGTAACCTCATTAGATCAGCCCCTATCATTTGTATTTACTGAATATCATTACCTTAGCCTAAATCCTTGACCTAAGCTGCAAACTATGACCAAAAACCAAGTTAAAGTCTCGTCCCTCGACCATCGCACTGTCTCCTTTAGGCAATCTGGATGCATTGCACCTCCTGTGTGTAGTAGGTGAGATGCATCGTTGTTTCCCTGTGTTACAGGTGCGATGATCAGATAAGACTATTTCTGCCTCTAGATTTTGGTTTTTCTTCATTCTCTTTAGCTTTATTGAGGAGTTTTGTTGTCTGTGATCAGTATACCACTATTGAAACTCCCTTCCTTTGCATTATTCAGCCTCCATTGTACAAAGAATTGTGAATGTTTTTATGTATTTTTCGCCATTTACAGTTCTCCTTTACAAATAGTAGCTTAATCAAACTGTCGTCTTTTGATTTGAAATTGTTGCAAGTGTCATTTTCAGTTAAAGAAAAGAATCCTACTCTTCTTGATGGTCGATTACACCGCTACTCTTGTATTTGATTTGAATTAATAGTATTTCAAGTGTCAAAAGCAGTTTTCAATTCAAAATTGCAAAATGTCGTCCTTGTCTTCCTTTCATCTTTTGAAGAGAAAATTATTAGTATTGTCGCTTTGAAAGAAAAGATAATTCAGATTTGTACTTAGCATTCTTTTTGTCATTCATACATTAAGAAAGCGAAAAACAAATATATGCATGTGCATTTGCATTTAGATTGCTTGTTGATTTTGATTTAGGATAGTGCATCTAGTGTGCTCTCTGCTCTATGTTGAAAGAATCTAGCTTCTCTTTCTCTAGTAGCTAGGATTTTCATTGCAAAAAGAAGAGTAAACGACTATTTATCATCTTAGATTGCATTTTCAGGAATTGTATATCTACATCATGTGGTGAACCTTAAAGGCAAACTTCTTAAGAAAGATCAACTGTAAAATAAATTCAATGAACATAAAAACGCTTTGGAACCTAATGCACACCATTTAGAAGTCTAGGCTAGAGATGTATTACGGCGTCGTAAAGCTTGGTAACTATCCTTTCATCGTAGGTTGGGTGATTCCTCCTCTTTGAGACAACAAGTGCTAGTACGGACTTGTGCTCCCATGTACCGTCGAGTATATATTAGAAGACCACAATAGGCTATATCCTTTATCCTTAGGAAGCCGTGTCTACCGCCCTATCGATCACAATGCACTGAACACAACATTCAGGAAGATTGACTGCCATACCATAAAAAGTAATCTGCAGTTTTGTGATTGGTTTGGTAATCCCTCTGTCTAGATTTCCAGAGTAGTCTCTTTCATTCTTTTTCATACTCCTTGAAAGAAAAGGTCCATCTGAGCACTTGTCACTTCAGGCTCATTAAAAATCGAAGGCGACTAGAGTCATCTTTAGCTTTTTCTCGACTCTTAAACATTGAAAAAGCAAGTTGTGTCAAAGCGTCTAAAATTCATTTAATTCGGAATCACTTTTTCCCCTTTATTTTGAGTTGATCAAGTAATCCGCAATTGTGGAAGAAAGTCAATCGAAAACCCATCATTTGCGGAGACTAACGAGTCAACCATCTTTGAATCCGAAAATGAAACTATTCCAGACCAAGAGAACTCGTTTAGCTGTTTCAAAATCCCCGAGTTTGCTTGGAACTTGTGTTCCAACATCCTCACAAACTCCAGTTACTCCAACCACTTCTGGTATCCCTGCCTTTACAGAAGAAGTTACGCAGTCACAAGAGGACATTAGAACTAATCATAGTGTAATGGTAAACACTTCTATTCCTAAATTGTCTCCATCTACAACTAATTCAGAAGGTGTTATCCCTCCAACATCTCTCGCTGTAGAGTCTATACCTTCTTCGACACCAGAAATATTTTACGGACGTGACAGTATACCTCTCCCACCTCGATTGATTGCTATAAAATATATTGTGGAGGATATTCCATCGATTACTCCATCACATTTTGGAGCTGGGATCACCCTATATCCTTATTTGTGAGAAGTTAGTCTCCCTTCATCGCAAGTTCCTGTAGAATCGCTAGGAATTTTTTTGGATAGACTAGATATGTCTAAACAACCATCGACATTAAAGACTGTGTCATCTGACGCAGCAGCAACAAAGCCTCTTGCTACTACTCCAACAATGTTCACTAGTGTACCATCTGTCCCAACTAGCTCTCAACCGCTAGATGGAGTCCACCCAGGGACTATTTTGATAGTATGGTTTGTTCTCGTTTGTTCGTCTGAAATAATATCTGGAATCTCTTATGTTGGGTCTTAGCAAATTGATCCTTCACAATAGTATCAATTTGGGCAGTCCAGTCTCGAGAGGCCAATCTTACCTTTGAACACCATATTACCGCCATATGGGGGCCAATATGCCCTTTCATTGTTCCCTCTGGAAGGACAACCATATGAGAGTTCACAATAGAATTCAGGTCATGTTGGAATTACATCCAGTGGTTGGGTGCCAATACTACCTCAACAACCAAGAGTTGTATACTCAATGCAACCAAGTCTACCTATGTCGAATATCCCCACTACATCGGCTATGGTGAAGGTGTCACAAGTACAAGCATTGCATGTTGTATGCCAACCTCAAGTTTCTCAGGTCGTAATACAACAACCTCTTGTCTCCACGACACAACCATAATCACCGATTAGTGGCTCCTTAACCGGAGTGACCCAGGTTCAAATGGGTACTATTACCCCTCATCTTGGTCAAACAGCCAGTATTGGACAACAACAAATGGCTTCACAACCATGGCTAGTACAATATCAACAACTGCAATTCCAACAAGCTTACCAAGGACTTGAGTAGCAAAGCTTTGCGAGTAATGGGCAGTTGTATATTCAAAACAGTCAATCATATCATAATGGTTATGCCCATTAGCCTTACCAAATTTATTAACGTCAAATACATTATGCTGGTATGCAAAGACTCACTGCTTAGGCGATCCCATCTTATCGTGGGTATGCTTCGCCAAACCTAAATCAACAGTTGCCCTTCGTGGTGACTTTAGAGTTACCAGATCTAAATTGGCTAAAAAACGATCCAATTGCTTATGCACCTTAGTGGCTAGTGATTCCTCATAAACTTCCATCATATATTCCTAAATTTAATGGAAATCTGGGTGAAGGCCCTTCGAATTATGTGATGACCTTTCATCTGTGGTGTTCGTCCAACACTCTCAATGATGATTCAATTAGGCTTCGCCTTTTTTAGTGAACGTTAACTGGTCTGGTAGCAAAATGGTACATCGAATTGCCTAGAGCTTCATTCGATAAATTCAGCGCCCTTGCCACAACCTTTTTAACCCATTTCCAATTACCAATAAGGTACGAAACAGCAATAGAGCTTCTTACCAATTTCAAGCAAACGAGAGCCACTCACATATTTGATCATATTCATGAGTGGTGACGTCGTCGTAGAATGGTAAAAACATATGTTCCTGATCAGCTGCTAGCTGAATGGTTTATTGAGTCATTGTTGCCTTCTATTGCACAAGATGTGGCAAAGGGAGGGGTCGTCACTGAAGAGCAAGTAATTGCTCGTGCACAATATCTAGACATGATCTATACTCAGTCTGGCATGCTCTACGACAAAATCCCCATTGCTCCTAGACCAGATTTTTCCGTTCCTCCTCCTCCTAAATCGAACAACGACTCTCATGCCGGTGATGGTGTGATAGGTATGACTAGCACGAAAACCGTAAAGGCTACATCAAAGAAATCCCGTACAGTTTCTAGTCAAAATGCAAATGAGGAACTTCTCGCCTCAGAGCTTATTACGTTTTACGATCTAAAAGAAAACGACTATCTTAACTATGAAGCTTATATATATGAAACCAACCTAGATCCATCTTAACTTTGGATCTATGAATAGTCGAGAGGGATCAAATCTCTTCAGGTGCATACATTTTCTCAAATTTTACACTCAAGAAAGAGGTTTGCAACACCAAATATTTGAACCTACTTGCCACTTGATAGATCCCTAAGATGAATCTAGGATGGTACTAAATAAATTCTTGTAATTTTTTGAAATTCAAAATTTAAAAATAAATAGATATAAATTTATATAAATTATATAATAGAAAAAATTAATTACTGAATATTTTAGCTTTTTTATTAAATTTATTATTTATTTCTCATCCTTGTTTTTGTGTATTGTTCACAACCCTATCACACAAGCATCTTCTCCGTACAAATACTGGGAACATCTTGTTTTTATACTTCTTGAAAGAAGGTTATATTGTTTTTGTTTTAGTAAACAAGGTTTGAATTTCAATTAGTTTTGAAATTTCTAAATAAATTTTATAAAGTTCCTTAAAATTTTGAAAAAATTAAATATGAAACTAAATATTTTGAAAATCAAAAATAATTTCAGAAATTTTTTGAAAATTTTATTTTCTGATTAGTTCATCTAACATGAAATGAATAATTTCATAGAGTTTAAATTGAATTGTGAGATATATATATATTATCTATATATAACAAAAACCCAAAAAAAATCTCCAATCAAATATCATAAAATTTAATAAAAACTACATATCAAATCAAATCTAAATATTTAAATTGTACATGAAATATTTTAAAGTTATTTAAAAAGAACCAAAACTTATTTTACGTAAGATCAATATTTCATGAATGTCTAGAAGCATTCACCTTGACCTTTAAGGCAAGAACATCATGAAGCATTTGCCTTGACCTTTGAGGCAAGAAAAAAAACATGAATAATGTGACGTGTGATCTCTCTAAACACTTCATGTCATTCAACACTTTTCATAAAACTAAATTGTTGCAATTCAATACAGTGCACACATAGCATGGTTATTTATCTAATCTTTTCTAATTAGACAATGTTAATTTCATATCGAATCACACAAACCCAATTTAAACAAGTTTGATCGTTAAAATGTACAGTTCTTTAAAGTGATTAATAACTAACTTTTCTTTGCAAGATGTTGTAAATACATAATCTAGCTATTGATCAATGTTGTTTAACACCATTGAATTAACAATGGATAAAGTTTTTCTAAAATAACATTAAGTTCATATGAATTGACAAACTTTAGTATAAAGATTCTTGGTTGTATCTATTTCTAAATAGATTAATAAATTTTTTAAAGATGATGTAAATATTTAATTACATATTAAAATATATATATATTTTTATTTTATTAAACAATAATTTAAATATATAATTTGGAAAAGAATGAAGATATAATTAAAGTATTTTATTTTAATTAGTTAAACAAATGACATCATTTATAGGGGATTTGAACTAATGGCTTATCACAAAGAGTGTCTTAAAAATCTACTTATTTCTCATTATTTATACGGGTTCATTACAAAGAGTGTCTTAACAATGCATTCATTCATCATTACTTATAGGGGTTCATCACAAAGAGTATCTTAACAATGCACTCATTCATCATTAATCCAAAACCTTATGTACAAAGTACTATGTTTATCATTTCCATAAGCACCACCAATTCTTCAAAGAGTCCTAATTGTGTTCTAAAAGTCATCTCTCATTTATTTTTTAACTTGATATAGATATTGTCTAATCAATAGATAAGTTAATCTGTGTAAAATTGTTGATTTCTATAATCTTTTCAAATTCTTTAGTCTAGTAGTGTTATTGGTTAATTTCTTTGAATTTTGCCATAAATAATAGTTTCCCTTATTTGTGATGGTTCTCTTAGGTTAAGTTCCTTTCAATTCATGTTCTTTGATTCTCACTAAAGGTAGTGGAGTTAAAGTTATCTTCTCATTCATTTACAAGTTTCAAAACTTCAAACACCCATATCTGTCATATTTCAAAATATTTTGGTTTCATTGGGAATTAAAATGAATTGTACCCTCCTTATCTCTTAAATCTTCGAAGAATTTTTGAAATTAAAATTTCATATTATAAAGGTTTGGGTATGTCAAAAGTTAAGTTAATTGGACATAAACTAATGTTTCATTTCAAATGTGATCAATTTTCATCAAAGCTTGTAACTATAATGCATGTTAGTAAATGGTGGGAAATTGAATGTCCACTATAGTATTAGATCATGATTATTTGATGTATGTAAGAGTAAGTGGTGATACACCATGTCCAATAATAATCACACACGTGAACATGTGATATTGGTAGGATCTAGATTAAGTAGTACTATGTGAAGATGGCATATGGAACATTGCAAGGAAACCACAACATCAATGTGATTTTGATGGCTTCCTAATTCATGTAGGGGTGGAGTATGTGTGACATCAATTTTTCAATGACCTTAAGGTTTGGTTCTTTTCATCTCACATTGATAGGATCTAGAACAATTTTTTAATGAACTTAAAGTTTGATGCCAAATCCCCACCAAAATTCCATTTTAATAATTAGATAATGAATTTAATTATAATTTTATTAGCTACAACATCTATTTAAATTAATTTATTTGCTACAACCATTTATTTTTTAAATATATATTTTTAATAATTAATTATTTGACAATTTTAATTCATTAATTTTTCATGATATTGATTTACATTGCATATTTATATATTTAAATTTTTAATAATTTTAAAAGTATAACACTAATTTAAGTAATAAATAACTATTAATTACTTTTTATATTAAAAAATATAAAAATTAAGTAGCAACTCTGAGTGTTACACTCATTCCATTATAGCTTTTACCCTATACCTGACTCGTATGTATTTGAGTTTGACGTAAAAAAATTATGTTGAAAGCTCATCTTTACCTTTACTTAGATACAGTAACGGAGACAAGCAGATGAGAAGATAAGACAGATTTGTAGGCGGCCACCCATCCACCTGTAAACCTTTATTATTAAAATATTTTATAACTATTAGAATTTGACTGACAGAAATTACTGTTTCATTTTCTTTTGTCCAAAACTTCCTGAATTAGGAATTTTCAAATCTACAGTGGAGTAATCTAGAGCAAGTGAGATGGCATAATTATGACGCCATTCACTATATTGAGAGATTATAAATTTATGTGGCTAGTTCACACATTCGTTCACAGACGAGAATGGAACGAACGCTCGATTTTATGGAGGGCGGTCTCATGGTGGCCATTGCTGCGATCACCCTGCTCGCAATATGTCACAAGGCGGGGCACAATCTGAGGATGCCTCCGGGGCCTGCTGCGTGGCCCATTATTGGACACCTCCATTTGCTGGACGCGAAGCGACCTCTTCATCAGACGCTTTCCATCTGGCCCGGACCTATGGGAGCATCATGCTCCTCAAATTCGGGTCTCGCAATGTCCTGGTAGTGACCTCATGGGAGCTAGCCAAGGAGTGTCTCACCACGCACGACATGAACTTCGCCTGCAGGCCACGGTCTGCGGGAGCCGAGCATTTGGGTTACGATTGTAAACTGCTTGGCCTCGATCCATATGACCGCCGGTGTCAAAAACTGCGCAGGATCTGCACGTTGCACCTTCTATCTCCTTCCAGAGTGGAGGCGTCCATCAATATTCGAACAGAGGAGATGTCAAAGTTTGTGCGTGGCTTGTTCCAGAGATGCACGCAGATGGGAATTAGGGACCGCGAGGCTTCGGTTGTTGTGAACGTGAGAGAGATTGTGGTGGACCTAATATTTGATATTATGGTGAGATTAATCCTCACTCGCAAAAGCTACCTGGGCAGCGAGGAAGAGGTGGAAGAATTTAAAAAGATAACTACCGTCAGCACTAGCGAGCTGCTGGGAGCGTTTAATCTGGGGGATTATATTCCATTCCTTAGATGGCTGGATCTCCAGGGCTGCGAGCGGGCGATGAAGAAGTTACACAGGCGAAGGGATGAGTGTTTGCAGAGAGTAATAGAGAACAGCCGCCTTTGTATGAAGAAGGAGAATGACGAGAGTCTGATAGATGTGCTTCTACATTTGGTGGACAAAGCCAAAGATTTTTGCAGCGAAGACGCCATTGTCAAGGCCACTGCTATAGTCAGTACCCTTTCAACATCATCATATGGGGGCCAGTTTTAGCCCTCTCATCATATCGGGGCCTGTTTTACCTTCTTTGAAATTGGGAAAGTTTTTAGGAAGCCTGTAACTGAGATGTGTTTTATTTTGCAGAGCTTGATGATCGGAGGAACAGATACCTACGCTAACACAACGGAATGGGCTATGGCAACGCTGCTGCAACGCCCGGATGTGCTGAAAAGGGCACGGGAGGAGCTGGACGTCATAGTTGGAAGGGAGCGCGTTTTGGAGGAATCGGATCTCCCGAAGTTGAAGTATTTGGAGGCCATTGTGAAAGAGACTTTACGTCTCTATCCAGTGGTGCCTCTGCTCCTTCCTCATGTTGCAGCGGCCCCGTGCACAGTGGGAGGGTATTATATACCGGAGGGCACGGAGCTTCTGTTGAATGCGTGGGGTATACAGAAAGACCCAGCTGTGTGGGAACGCCCCCTACAATTCGAGCCGGAAAGGTTTATCAACAGTTCGGTAGACGTGAATGGGCATGATTTCAAATATATACCATTTGGTTATGGGAGAAGGGCGTGCCCGGGCATGTGGGTAGCCATGCGAATGCTTCTGCTTACTGTGGGAAGACTGTTGCAGAGTTTCGATTGGAGCATTCCGGAAGAAATTGAAGGAGTTGATATGAACGAGGGTCGTGCCCTTTCGCTGCATAGAGCTGTGCCGTTGGAGGCGGCCATCAGGCCCCGTCTTCCTCACCATCTGTATTGAGTCATTGCGCCCTCTGATCTGATCTGTGACGTTAATGAATTGAGAAACAGAGGTACGCTGTTCTCACATCACTAAATTTGATCTTTGGGGTTAGCTACCATTTGGGCTGACCGTCCAGACTCGTATTGTTGTTTAGGAGCCGTCCTTTTTTCAAACCTATGAAGCCATGCATGTAAATGGTTATTTGGAGTATTTTATTGGAATCGTGGTTGACAATATATTGGATGACAATAATTCAGTTACGGTATTTTAGACACATACGATAATTTATTGGAGTACATATTTCTTTTTGGTTCGGCCACGATGGATTTGAAACTTCAGTGTCAGTTTTTACTTTATTACATTATAACATTACTCTCGTCAATTGACCTGACCCCATGACTTACAGGGTATTTGTTTACAATATATTTAATAATATTATTGAATTTTTAGGGTATTATTTATATATATTAATAACATTATTGAAATTTTAGATTTATTTGATATTTTTTTAATTAATTAAATTATTTTAAAAAAATTAATTAGAATGGTTCAGTGAATAATTTGTTTAAACAATTATATGAATCCAAATATATGAATCCGAAAACAGATCATAATATTTGTTTAGAGAATTTTCGGCAAAATCACATAATTCATCATTTGTGGACCCGTTTGGAACCAACTAGTGTGGTTTATCGTCAGGACAAGTTGAAGATACAGATCCAGTTCAGCCTGCTAAATAGTCTAAGCAGAGACTCAAACGGCTAAAAAGTCTAACAACTACTTTTCCACTCAAAGACCCCACTTAAACTTCTTTTAACTAATTTAATATTAAATAACTATTATATTTATGGAGCTAGGTTAACAGGTAAATTAAACATATTATAATGTAATTATTAAAAATATTTCATTTATTATTTAAATTTTATCCTATTTTTTATATATATATCAATATTATTTATATATCATCATTATTTATTATATATATTCTAATATTTTTTACCATCTTCTAATAATACCCTATTTGATGCTTAGTTCTTAAATTATTATATATTTATTAGATAAAATTATATTTATTATTTAAATTAGGTAAAAATAAATAAATAGAACAATGGTTAGTTATCAAACTAAACCATTTATTGTTTAAATTATAAATTATATATGAATATACATATATGTAAATATATAAATATATATCTAATAATATTTCAAAAACCTAACGTTCTAGTCGTATTTTATTTATATTATATAAATTTGTATAAAATATTATTAGATAAATATATAAGGATTACTTTTTATCAGGGATATTTTAAATTTACTAAGACCTAACAAACAAATAAATTAAATTTTTATAAAAATTAATAAAGGAAAATAATATTAACTCATTACTTTATTTCGACAAAACATATTTTATTAATTAATTAATTAATTCTAAATATATTTATAAAAATAGCGATAGGTAGTTAGAGATCATAGGTTAATAAATAAATAAATACCTTACATTCTAAGGAAGGTTCAAATTACCCTATATATAAGGGCTGGATTATAATTAAACAATATTAATGGAAGGAATACAACTAAAAAATCTTCGAAAATAAAGGGAAAAGGAGGGGAATAAATTATACCATAAGGGTGATAATTAAAAGGGGGAACAAGTAAACCAAGAGAAAAAACAGGAAAATAATTAAACCCACCAAGGGAAACAACCCCCAAGTGCAGGAACCAAGAAATACTTAGGCCTTACCAAGAAGGGATCGCGGAGGCTAGGACGACAGGGCTAGGACCCAGCAGCTGCTGATCTTCCAGCCATCAAAATTATTCGGCCTTTTTTCAATTTCCAAGGTCTCTCTAAACTTAAAGATCATAATATTTTTATGAATATAATAATAAAAAACAATTTATAAAAAATAAAATTTATTCAAAAATAAACAATTATATTAAAAAAATTATTTTCTTAAAACTTATGAAACTACTATGTAACATTGAGCTGCCCATTCTTTTCTTTAATATAAAAAATGTGCAAGTATAAAATCTCTTCTTTAATATAAAAAAATGTGAAGTATAAAAAAAATTACTAATTGCATGAAATATCATAAAATTGTTATATAACATTAAAGGCAACCAAACCTAGTTTGAGAAACAGAGATAATCTGTTTTGCAGTACGGTGTTCTCATACCTCTAGATTAGATCTTCCGGGTTAGCTACCATTTGCTCTTACCTTCCACAGTCGTATGTTTAGTCATGTAAGTGTAAGAGCAGTCATTTTTGAGATTCTATATGTGCCCGTGGGCCGTTGGAAGGAGACACATAGAGGGTTGTTCGAAATCTTGTTTGATCTATAATTTGTCCAAGCAAGTATGGCGTTATACTGAAACTAAATTTTCCCTGGAATTCAGATATTTTTTAGTTAGGTGATTTTCCTGTTAAGTTAATTGAAATATAGAAAATAGAAAATTAAAGAGATATATACCATTTAGAACGAACATATATTAATATAAAGTTAAGTAGACTTGCGAATGGTTATAAATTAGCATTTGCATAAAAAAAATTCAAAGACATGTTGATATATTTATTTTAAATAATTTTATAAATATTTTAGAATATAAAAAATTTCATATTTATAAGATATCACTAGCATGTACGAGAATTTTAACACATTATACATGTGATGGTAATAATTTACATAAATAAAATAATAAAATGAAGAATATCTAATTTGGATGTTGAGCTTGCGGCATTGAATTCACCTCCAAGCCAATTAGGAATCACTCCCTAGTCCTCACAGCCCAAGTCTAACGAGTGAGAGTATGTCAAGGTTACATGTAGATCTAGCAGTGTCCAATAAATTAAATAAATAGAATAATTAGTTGTTTCTTTTTAAGTACTCTCTAGTATGTCTAGTATGTCTTTCACCGCACTCCACCAACAAGTGGTTGTGTGTCAAGGTTTCCCACCCAAGTCTAATTAGTGGTAGTGTGTCAAGCTTACATGTAGATCTAGAAGTGTCCAATAAATTAGATAAATGAAATAATTAGTTGTTTCTTTAAGTACTCTCTCTTATGTCTTTCACCGCACTCCACCAAAAAGTGGTAGTGTGTCAAGGTTAAATGTAGATCTAGCTATCTACAGTAAATCAAATAAATCCAATAAATAGTTCTTTCCTTAAGTACTCTTTGGCATGTCTTTCACCCTACTCCAAAATCCCCTAGAAAACAAAAAAAATCCCACAAAAAACAAGAGCCCACTTTATTCTATCCCCTTCCTCATTTTTTAAAGACAAATAGAACATATAATAATTTTTCAACTAAGAAAAAAGAAAACCCAAATAATTTTCAAATCAAACTTGATTTTTTTATTGTTAAATTTGTATACCTTTCTACAACAAGCTAAAAAAACTTTTGGAAGACAATAACCACTTAAATTTTGAACCCGTGTGAGCATATACAAATAATATTATATAAAAAGAAGAAACTACAAAACAATGTGAAAATATTAAAGTTGTATTTCTATTCACTTGCTACTGCAAAAATGCAATTATGTGGTGTCATTATCTTATAAAGATTTTTTTTTGAAAGATATTCTTATATATGGACATTCCTAATTTGATATGAGTACATTTTTTGTTGGGACTTATGAATTTGTATTCCAATGTTTACTTGAAATTAGTTTTTAATTTTTCTTTATAATAGAAAATAAACAAAAGCAACAATAAAAATTTGATAATTTATTAGATGAATGCATGAGCCCATTATTGGTTGGAACTTCCCAATTTGTATACCAATGTTTACATAAAATTAATTTTAAATTTTTTAATAATAAAAAAAATAGAAATAAAAAGATTACTTCCATGAAATTAAATAAAAAATATAATTCTTTTATAAATATGGTTAATGTATTTATAATTTACAATATATTTGAAATTTTATTTTTTTCTCAATCAATATATACATTTTTCCAAGAGAATAAACACATAAATTTCATACTTCAAAAATCACTTTATATTTATATCTTAATACTCAACAAAATGTTATGCACATGCCCCTTAATGCTCACCAAAATGTTACGTACATGCCCCTTAATGCTCACCAAAATGTTATGTCCATGTTGCCGTGTAACTTGTAGTTTTATTTTCTAGTTTTCTATCTTATTTTGGGATAATGTTTTGAAAGGTAGAAGACAACTGCAACTTGTAGTTTTGTTTTCTAGCATTCCATGGTAATTAACCTATCTTATTCTCAGATAATGTTTTGAAAGGCAAAAGACAACTGTTAGTGATTTGTGTTTCCATAGGTTCCCTCATTATTGTTAATTTATTTTGATAAAAGTAAAACTACTCTAGTATTTTTCAAAAAAAATGAGATTTCACATTTTTCTTCTGAATAAATTAAAGAAAAGCTTTATTTTCAAAATGTGCTTGAAATTTAATATATATAGAAAACAACACAGTATGAAACTTGGGTCCTAGCATGAGGAGATAATGTTTTGAAAGGAAAAAGATAATTGTTAGTGGTTCATGTTTCCATAGGTTCCCTTATTATTTTTATTTTATTTTGATAAAAGAAAAACTACTCCAGTATTTTTGGGAGAATTGATATTTCACATTTTGCTTGTGAATAAATTCAAGAAAAACTTTATTTTCAAAATGTGCTTGAAATTTTATATTTATATAGAAAACAACACTGTAGGAAAAGTGGGTCCTAGCATGAGGCCCACGTGCCTCACTCCTAAACCTAGCTTTCACCCTGACAAACCATATGATCATATAAAATCACTACCTTAAAAATTTACCCTCTCCTTTGCTAGCCCTCAATCTGCCTTCTTCTGCAAACTTGGTTCGAGGGGGGAAGCATGAGTTATGTGGAAGAGGATTGAGTCAATTTTGGGTTTTATTTATTCATGTTACTATTGTGAGTTGCAATCCTTTACCTCTCCTTTCACTCTAGATGCATATTCATCAATGTTTTAGGGTTTTGTTCATGAAGCACAATCATATTGAAGAGGATTTTGTTCCTCAATTTGTCTTTAACTGTGGTGAGAGTTTTGTTGTTCTTAGGGTGACCATCAATTAGGAAGAGGTTAACATGTAAGTTTATTCTCAACAAGTTTATCCATGAGCTCGGAGCACATATGTCATGAAAACAATCCATGAGATAGTAGAATTTGCAATGGACCCAAAATTTTAGGTTACGTACCATTTTACCATTAAGTCAATGACATGGTGGCCAAGAAAATGAGCCATGCTATCTAATAATGGAGGGAGACATTTATGTTTGTTTTCAAACTGACTTTCACCGTCTTGACACCAAGCTAACTGTAAAGGTTAAGAAATAGGGGTTTATGATGCCAAAAAGACCTCCAAAATGAACCTGTGAGGGTTTTTTTTTATTATGACTATTATTTACTAATTATAATATTAATATATTTATGTTCATTCTAGTAACACAAAGTTGAAAGGATTTTCCAGAAGAATAGAAAATTGATCAAGTGTATCTTATGCAAATATGGTTTGGAATCCATATATCCTCTATTGTGTTTAGTTATCCATATGGTATCAAGTATGACTGGAAATGGATGTTCTCACTAGTTATATTGTAGATAATTGTATGAAGATTACTCAAGAAATTTATAAGTTTGTTTAGCGCGTAATACTAATGTTCCTGACTAGAAAATTCAACTCATATTTCAATATGTCTATCACATCCAATAGTTTCCTCCCATTTCAAATTTTTTTGTTAAAGGTCAAAGATAGAGAATCTTGATCCATCTTGTTATTGATAAAAAATAAAAATAAATTTGAACTCATATTTCAATATGTCTGTCACATCCAAATAGTTTCCTCTAGATTCAAATGATCTTTTAGAGGTCAAAACTAGATAATCTTGATCCATCTTGTTATTGATAAGAGGATGGCTTATTTTGATGTCACAACCCAAGGTCATAATTCTATGTGTGAGGTTTTGCGTTGGCTTCTTGTATGGTGGCTAGATTGTTGTATATGAATAATTCACATGACATTAGGTTTCATATGGTGCTGGGGCTGAGGACTAATAATTAGCTTATGGCTCTGAAGTCTAATGAAATTGTCTGTAGATAAATGTATCGACACCTTGCAAACATTTGGGAATTCAATGCTTGTGGTAATTTGGATGATTGGTAGATTCCGGTTGAACAATTTGATATTATAGCCTATTTATAAGTAGGTGAGGTTGATTGTGTCGATTGTTCATAAGTTATAACATTTCACATCATCTTGTCTATTCCCAATTAAATGCAGGGCATGATTGAAGGAATACGGTTTGAAGGACTTTGGTTTGCTGATGGAATCTATTTGTGATGTTTAATGCTATGAAATACGTGTGACAACATCTCCTTGAGTTACAGTCATAAAGCAGTGAAAATGGTGCTCTACAATTTTCAGTTTTACATTGTTATTTTAATATGAGGAAGAAAGTAATATTCTCTTTCTTTCGAAACTGCGCGAAAGGATGTGGACCTGTGGTCATGGTTTTGAAATATGTTGTTATTATGAGAGAGGCTAGTGTACTAGTTATTACTGGCAGAAATATTCAATGTTTTGTTTGGACATGCTTGGTAGTCTGTAGCAATACATTGTTGGGGGGATATTGTGAATGGATTGATAGTAGTCCTCATTTCATAGTTTGCATATGCAGTTTGGTAGTTTGAAGTGCCACTTCGCATGTTCATTGAGTGAAAGAAACCATAGCTATATCTACTTTGGGTGCCACATTGGGGTCAATCAGTGTTGTGCAAGAAATACTACTTCGATTTTAATATAAGTGAACCTATATTAGTTGATGTTGTGTAGGTCTCAACTTTAAATTTTTAAAAAATGTAGTCATCTTCTAAAGATAAGCCATATTTGAATGTTGAATATTGGGAGGGTTTGGGAGGCTTGTGGATGTGGGGACCTTTTATTTTCGTGATAGAATGCATATTTTTGACATTATTGAAAATAGTTTAGTCCTCTTTCGTGTAAACCTATAGGAAGTTTTAGTGATAATATGGATTTGCAGATCTTAGGACCTATATACCCCTATAAATAATGTTCATTTTACACAATACTTCCTTGACGTTTTACTCCAGGAAAATCTATAGATTGCAAAGAGTGGTTCCTTTCCTCATTGTAAGGGGTCTATACTTTCAGTTTTTTTATTGAATGATGTGAGAATTCTTGCTTGGGACACAACAGTGTGAAGGGATGGAATTTGAAGGGAAAATTACCCATCATAGGGTGATTTTCCTGTAGAATATAGTTACAAAATTTGTAAAATCATCGATATTTTTTGTTAAACCTATGAAAACAGGTGAGAAGGAGTTAAAACACTCAAATTTGAAGGGTGGGTCTTTTTTTAAATTCCAATCCCCTGTGATATGTTACAGAAAAAGAAAATGTTCTCATAGGTCTGGCCCTTAAAACTTTTGTTTATGATGCTTTCATTGAAACAAAAGACTGTAGCTTGAGATGTTGTGACAATGTTTTTGAGGGTTGGGACAACTCATGCTTTAGATATAATGCCCTGATGGTGTGGCCCTTAAAACTTCTGTTAATGACACTTTCATTCAAACAAAAAATTGTAGCTTGAGATGCTGTGACAGTGTTGTTGAGCGTTGTGACAACTCATGCTTTAGATATAACGCCCTGATGTTATAGATATGAAGTTATCATTGGCTATATTTTCTGTTCATGATGTTTATACATAGAGGAGATTGTAGTTGTTTTTGAATTTTGAGCTCCTAGGAAAGTTTGTGGATCTATAGAGTCCTTAAATATACAAGTAATTTTTTTAAATTCTTTAATTCTTCTTTCAACGAAAGTACATGAATTTTTATGAGTGCTTGCATGTCTCTAGGTTATAATAGAGACTGTTTTGGGAAGGTTCACAAAGGTGTAGATAATGCTCTATACACTTATAGAGTGCTAAGAATCCTTGCATGTTTTAGTTTTGTAAGGGGATGAATCGTTAATCTATTGTTTTTTGTTAAATGTTGTACAACATGGTGTAATTTTTACATATACCAAATTTTAAGCTTAATTGTTGTGATCCATTTATAATTAATTTCTATTGTGGTGACCTTGTATTGTGGCTGATTACTTACAGAAGAGTGTCAGCCTTACTAAAGATCATTACTATGTTTTAAAATTCTGACAAGACAATGATATCATAGCTCACTAAAATAATCCCATCATGATCCATTTATAATTAATTTCTATTGTGGTGACCTTGTATTGTGGCTGATTACTTACAGAAGAGTGTCAGCCTTACTAAAGATCATTACTATGTTTTAAAATTTTGACAAGACAATGATATCATAGCTCACTAAAATAATCCCATCAAGAAAGCTGTTAAAAATAACATATATTATAATCTCAAAAGTTATGAATGAATACTTTTGACCTCCATAGTTGAAAATTTCAAGAACTAGACCAAAACACCATTATAACTTGTAAAGGTTGTTCAAAGGTGGGAAGTGTAGAAATAGAGTTGTGAAACTAATTTCAAGAACTTGACCAATACACCATAATGATGTGTAAATATTTTCCAGAGGTAGGAATTGTAGGAATAGAGCTTTGTCCCTTCCCAATATTGTGTACACAAATTATAATATAATGTTATGAATAAACATATTTGACCTCCACAATTGTAAATTTCCAGCAATAGACCAAAACATCATTTTCACTTACTCGTGCAGATTGTTCAAAGGTAGGAAGTGTAGAAATAAATATTTTTTCCTCTCCATCGTGGTGGTCACAACCTGTAATAACATGAAATTCACACTGCGTAAAATGCAAATAAATCAATCTAGATGACATATTGGAAAAAATACGAAACCCCCAAACTAGGCATTTATGCATCCCACGATTTCATGTACTTGCTCATAAGCCATGTACTTACTCATAAGCCATTGTTATAAGCTTGGGCATATATTCTGTTTTCTAGACTAAGATTTTTTAGATCCTTGGTATGTTTGAGAGCTTTGTTCAATGTTGTGTAATGCTTCCTTTCGAAATAATACATACAAAACACAACAAGTAACAGTGCTGATTATTGATTTCAATAATGAAAAGAATGAAAAGGAACCAAGTACACACCATAGTACTCACTCTCTACAAGGGGTTTGGGCTTCAATGTGGAAACCCTCAAGACCCTTCCAAGGCCTAGGGTATTGTTAGGTCCTGATTCCCAAGAGAAGATTCTAGTCGGTGATCATCAACAACAATAGCCAACCCAAATTAAGTCATGAAATGGACAGATCAGCAACAAGAGCCAACCCAAATTAAGTATGGCTTACATAAAATCACCTTGTGAGATAACTGGACATAGATATAAGAAATACTCCTCTTTTTATAGAGAATACAACCATTTATTCCACCATCCATGTCAGTTGTAATATCATTCCTTGGTAGAGCAAAGTTTTGCAACAACTCTATGTCAAGCATATTTACACAATTCCTTCTATTGTAATCCTCATTGAAGTAGAAACCAATAAACCCTAGCTTTCAACTATCCTTGGCTCTCGGATGAATTCCCTTTCTCAATGTGAAAATTTCTACTATCATCTAGACTAAGTGGACTGACCTTCTTGCCTTTGCTTAAGAGTAACTATGAGGCAATTACATAGGATGGTTTAGTATCGAGACTTGTTTTATTTTATTTTTAGATTTTAATAATTAATTTAAAAAATTAATACATTAATTTTTATTTTCAATTTTCCATTTCTAATTATTTCATCTTAAAATATTATCTTTCGTTATATTAAATATTAATCTTTCTTATTCATATGCTTTATTTTAATAATATATATATAATAAATTAACACAATTCTATTCCCAAAACAACATTCATATCATATTAAAATGATCGGCACTTTACACATGATGACCCTGCAATGTAATACTTTAAGGAATAACCTTAACCAAAAAGGAATATTCATAAGTTTTCTTCATAATAGATATAATAAATTTCCATAATTCTGCTCTAGAAACAATATTCCTATTATATTAACAACATAGAACAAGACCAGCTGCGTAGCAGCTAGTCCCTGCAAAGTGGATACTTGGCACGAAACACATCCAAATCCATTTGCAATTGATCTGGAGCCAGTGAATAACCTACCAATAGCTCAAGCGGAGGGAGCAGAGACAGCAGGAAGAAAGGCAGTTTGAGAACAGTCCTAGCTTCTCTACCACCATCTAGCCTAGAGGATTGACCAGGGAGTAGAGGTAAAGGCAAGCGGCGAAGATGGATTTGAACTCGTTGTTTACCTAAGTCCAGTTCAAAAGAAGCTACCCATCCTAGTGCCATCACCCCTCATATTTAAGTAGCCATAGCCTGTTTAAGAGCGCCAGAGCAAGTGGCAAGCATTCATTTAACCACTACAAAGACAGTGGCAAAAGCGAGACACTTAAGATAGATCAGACTGTGGATTCAAATTTTCCAAATACTAAGATAATATTTATCTAAAATCCTTCTTTAGCCATCATGGGTGTGTAAGCCTTGCTGACGTGGAGGCGGTGGTTTTTTTATTTTATTTTGTTTTGAGAAAAGTATGGCAAGCCGCAAGATTTCTAATTGTGTTCACAACTGAATTAAGGAAAGGTTGCAATGAACGAAACATAACTATCAGAAGTGCTTGCTACTATTGGTTTCTTTACCACAAGTTTGGAGGTGTACGAGTTGGAAACAAAGCCAAATGATATTGTTTCCCTGGAAGAATAGAGGAAAAGTTGTAGCTTGATTGTTTCCTTTTGATAATGGTTATCCACTAAGTTTAGAAGGCGAGAATGAAGAGATGTACAAATATCTTCAATCCTTAAAGTCGGTTTTCTGGCTTAAGTTATCCGTGGATGTAGAAACATTTATCCTGATCGAGTTGTATTAAAATCCATAATCATAGCTTAGATGACAAGGATATGTCAACAGTTGGTGTGTCCTTGTGGTGCATATTGGACCAGTATTTATATGGGGTTGTGCCCGAGGATGGGACAAATTAATGGTAAGTAAGTTTGTTGTTTAGTTGGAAAAGGGCGAATTGCTCTCTAGCAGGGTGAGGAAGCTCTGTGCAATAGCTGTCTATGCCCAGGATGATGCCTCAGGGATGTGTCTTGTTGCTCAGACCTTGATGGCTTAGACCAAAATTTCCTAGCTTAGATTTTGCTTATCGAGGGTTGATTCATCCTAAGGGTTTTTTATTTACAATGGTGATAGAACAATAGGGTATAAAATTTGGATCCATGAGTTGTCTAGGATAGTATATATGTTCTCTTTGTCTAGGAGAAATCCATATTGAAAACTTATTTAAAATGGTGGATATTTTCGTAATAAATTTTTGATGCTCTTTCGATGGTTATTACTCCATTTCGACTGTTATTTCTTTGTTGAAAACAATTAGGTAAATTTGATGTAGTCTTACAAGCCTTTATAGTTATGGATTTGGTAAAAATCGTAAATGATGACATAGAGTTCGATTGAGATGGAGCTACGATAGTTTACCCCATGTTCATTTGAAAACCTGTTTTCTGTATTGTGTCGTTTCTCCAGAGGACTGGTACATTCCGGTGCACATTATATCGCAGATGTGGATCGCAGAAGGTATAGTAAAGAGCAAAGAAATGGACTCCTTAATGGATACTACTCACAGCTATGTAAAGTTACTTGCAGGTTATGAATCACATGGCTCGAAAGCGGTTGACAAATATATCATGATTTAAACCCATTAAAGATTCTCTATTGTGAATTATTGATACAAAAAATGAACGGTTCTATTTAGAATTGTATATGTGCAAATCTGATTGCTTTTCTTGTATTGTTAAGACCAAGGCTCAATGTAAGATGTGAACCAAACTTTTATTCTAATCATCAATAGACATATAAGAATGGTTTTCCCTTTAGATTAGTTCATTTGTTGGTTTATTTTCATGCGGGGGCAAAGCCAATGGTGAACAATAAGAGGCAAGTTCACTCTATTTCGAAGCCAATTACATCACCTACTATACCTATGGAATGGACAACAACAAACTTGGTTATAGATCTGTCACATAACTATAATTTCATATGTATTAAAAAAATTATGTATTTAAGACATCTTCAAATTCATACCATTCCCAAATTTCAATTATAATTTCAAATTAATTGTTGCGCATATACGAGGTTATGTCAATAAAGGAAAAAAACAATGATTTAGCGAAATAAATAAGTCCTTACCTCTAAGAACGCATTGCACCAAATAAATGGCTCCCCATGCAAGCCAATGCCAATACTAATGGTTTGAATACTGCATATAAGCAAAATCAATGAAAAGTAATTGCGTCTAGTTTTACAAACATGGCTTAAGGGTGCATGGCTAGATAGTAATATTTTCCCTAACGCCGTAAAGACTTTAAACATTCAGAGTCAAACATTGAACAAAACACGACAGGGAAAGAAAACCATAGATTGGCGGTCGTTCACCTTCTAGCCACTTGTTAGTCCATTATACATTACCACCAGCTCAAGCATAATGCATGAGCGAAACATGGCGCAGGACAACCGTGACAAGTACGTGAAGGTCCCCCGTCATCTGTCTCATTTGCAAATCAAAATAGGCATCGGAAGTCCATTCACTGTTCATCTGGGTTCATCCAGCACGTTGAGGGGTTCACACTATTGAGTTGAGACCACATTTTCAATCCCCTGCACAGAGTTCTGTTTGTGCCCATTTTCTGAAACTGTTATTGTATGCCACACAAAAGAGGAGGAATAAAGGAAATTATTCATATCAGAGGTTTCTATCCAGCACTGGAGAGAGAGTCCGCATAGACACATTTTTGTCAGCAACTCCATCGATTCAACTGGTACAGAGGAGGAAGCGTGGTGCAGTCTAGCTATCCCGCAGGGGAGGCTCTAGCTGTCAAATGTGGAGGAGGGTTTCGATTTAGCAAACAAATTGTTGGAGGCCATGTAGAGGGTTCGAGCGGCTTCATCGGTTCAGCTGGTGCAAAGGAGGAAGCGAAGTGGAGTCTAGCTATCCCACAGTGGAGGCTCTAGCTGTCAAATGTGGAGGAGGGTTTCGATTTAGCAGACAAATTGTTGGAGGCAGTGAAGGGGTGCAACGAGTTTATTTTGATGCTTCTTCTACGCAATCGTTGTGTGCTATGCAGGCATCGCATTCGTGGAATCAGGTGAAGTTCAGAGACCTAGATAGACAGCAATGGCGGTTCTTGAAATGGAGGAAGTGCTACACCATCTACAATTACTGCACCGACGCATAGAGAATAATAATGCCCGCCATTGGTGGCTTGTTCGATATTTACTACTAGAAATTATGAATGTTTTGTAGTAGCGATTTTTGCAATTTCTGGTTTTTTGATATCATAACTTGGTTGGTTACAAACTTTCATATTCCCCATGGTATATAGCTTTGCATTATAATTTCATCAACAGATATGGGCAAGTCCTTCAAAGATTTACCGAACCAACTTGATTCTTCAGGTCAGACATCTTTCTCTGTTCTTTGAGTTCATTCACTACAATATGTTCATAAATCTACCATTAAAATAACATAAAATTACAGATAAAGACCAGAAGCAAAATAATAAAGCACAGAAAATCAAAATAACCCAAACATTGAGCATTATCACAATCTAAAAACTCAGAGTCTAATCTAGTAATCTTCCCTATCCCATTGCAATCTTCCTTCCCCTGTTAAGAATCGGAGAACCCAGCAAAGCAAAGACAACGAGCACGAAATTTTCGCGTGTCCCATTGCAATCTTCCTTCCCCTGTTAGGAATACGAGAACCCAATAAGGCCAGTTGCAATCTTCCTTCCCCTACTAGGAATCTAAGGACCCAATGAGGAAAAGACATCTAAGTCAATTTAAAATAAGGAATAGGGAAAGCTAAATCACGGGAAAAATTCTTACATATATATGGATGGATGGTTTACATGTATAATTCTGACTGCTCTTAAAATTTTGGCTGAACTTCATTCTTTGGGCCCTGAAATTAGAGTCTGCTGCAGTCCCTTTGCTACGAGATTTTGCAACACGCACTACGCTATTTGAAAAAATTGAATGTTTTGCACAGTAGTAATTATTCTTCAGCAGGAAACAATGTATACAAACAAAATTTGAGTTAGAATCTATTTGAAAAAATTGAATGTTTTGCACAGTAGTAATTATTCTTCAGCAGGAAACAATATATACAAACAAAATTGTTTGATGTAATTAGTTTTTTTTTCATATATTTCTGCTTCTAACTAAATATCGATCTCCGCTACTTGCTGGCAGTGTTATTGGTAACGAGGTCCTCTTACCATTACTGGTGTTTTCAGGTTGGATCCCTTTCCCAAATGGTTCTTCATTACAATCTCTCGTGCAGGTAAGGGTTTCTATATTTGCCTTCCCAATTTGTTTGTTTACTTCAGGTTCAAGTCTAACCAGCTTTCTGTTGTTGCACACCAGGTACCAATTCAGCTGATTCCTGTGTGCGAGATTTGTTTCTCGTTGAATCCAGGTACTTCTCAACGATTTTACTGTCCCTCGATTTTAACTGGAATCGACTTCTCTGCTTTATGACCTGGATGGTCTGCAACCGAGTCGAAGATTTTAGGTTGAGACGGTGAGGAATGGAGTTTGCAAGCCACAGAAGTAGGGGGTTCTTTGCAGGCCACAAAACTTTGTTGCGGCTTCATCTTACGGTTGGTGATTGACGTGCCTCATGATTCCAGATCGATCTTACAGAACAGACTCTCCACGTTTCGCTACGAATAACAAACAGAGATCATTTTAAGGCAGGCAAGTCAAGTCGGTTGTTCTCATGCAAATTACAGTTTTGACATGGCACTGCAGGGATTGTTTGACACGGCAGGGCAATTTTGACACGGCAGGGAAGCCATGGTTTAACATAAGTTTTGTTAGTTTTGTTAACATTAAATGTTAGGAGATTAATGCTAATGCAAACATATCATTAGTTAAGGAAGCTGTGAAATTGTTCTAATCACGGCTACTTCTGCCAATTTTACCCTAACTTTTCAGCATGTATACCTCTTTTTGAGGCCAAATAAGATGAAGATGTGTTTGATTGGTCAAAAGCATAAGAAACTATAAAATATTGTATTGGTTTCTGTGTCCGGTTAAGAAACTTTGTTTTAAGTTAAAATACCGTTGTTGATTATCACGCCAAACTAATGCTATCTCATCGAATCGATTACTATAGTCCCTGCAGCGTGGAAGGGGCAGGGACTAATAAGGAGTTCTAATAATAACCATTAAAAACTTTTGATTTGAAAAAAAAAATATTCAAAATTGTTGGTACTTTACACAGGACAACCATGTGATTTAATGTTTTAAAGAACAACTTCAACTAAAAAATCAGTTCTCGATTATAAATAAGAAATAAAAAATTAATTAATTAAAAAAATACTTAAAAATATAAGCATTTTAAAATCTATGATGTTGTTGGAACGACCCAAAAGGAATGCATTTGGATATAAATTAACTATACATAAAATTAACTAAAAAAACAGAACGTATAACCATTTTAAAATCTATGATGTAACCATTTTAAAATCTATGATGTTATTGGAATAACCAAAAAGGAATGCATTGGGATATAAATTAACTATAAATAAGAATGTTATTACTTTAGGTAAATATATGAACTTGTGGCCCATTCCACAATGGAATGTTATCATCAATATCCTTCGATGTTTAATTAATTGATTCCATTTAGGGTTTTTAATGTTCATGGTTTTTTTTGGACAAAGGATGTTTTTTTAGTTTTTATTCATTTTATTTTATATTGGTATTCAAAGGTTTAAATATCTTAATTAAGGAAAGGTTTAAATATCTTAATTAAGGAAGTAAGGAGAGGTAATTAAAGGGATTAGATTATATAAATATGATGGAATGTTATTAACAATATTTATTATTTTTTAATTAATTAATTGTATTTAGTGTTCTTTAATGTTTAGGGGTGTTTTTTATAAGGATGTATTTTATTCATTTAGTTTTATATTGGTATTTGATGGTTTAAATATCACTACAAGAAAAAAATGACATTGCTTAGGATAATAAGATGTATTTAAAAGTTTATTGGTGATAGTCAAAAGACCCTTCGTCACCAAAAACTAAATATCACCAAAGGTGACATCTCCAAAAGTATATGTGTTGTGGTGACATTCATGGTTCGTCACCAATAATGATTTATAATGTCAGATAGTGACCACCACCATTTCATATGAGCAATGGTGAGAGACCTTAGCCTTCGTCTCAAAAAATTTAACATCACCAAAGGTGGTATCGTCAAAAGTATAGGTATTGCACTCACACTCAAAGTCCGTCACAAATAATGATTATAATAATGGATAGTGACCGTCACTATTTCATTTCAACAACAGTTATTTATGGTGATGGACCTTTCACAGTCATTGCTATTGATGCATATATATGGTGGTGGTCGTTAAGTGTCACCATTTCAAATTTTGGTGAGGGTCGAAAAATGATGCCATAAGCTCATTGGTAATGGTCAAAAGATTCTCCATCGCCAAAAAATAATTGTCACAATTTCATATGAATATCAAGGCATGATGGAATCGGACCACCAACCTCCTACTTGTAAAGCGGGTGCTCTTCCATTGAGCTAGCACCATTTAAAGAAATAGACTTTAAAAAATTAAATTTAGAAACTTTATAAATTGTAAATTATACAACTTTCAAGAAATTATAGAACTTTGTAAAGTCTTTGCAAATATTTTACTAAACAAGAAAAATAACATCGAAGTTGCTAGTCTCTACATAATGGTTATGGTGGTTATGGAAGTTATGGAAAGTGGGTGGAGGGAAAAATAGTTACATATAATATACTCAATATGTTCAATCGAATACTCAATTAGAAGTGAAATTTTGAAGACATTTATACAACTTATAAATGACCTATAATAATCAAATCTAAAATATGCAATTACACCAAAGATTAATTTCTAACCTTGTGAATCATGTAAACTTAATGCACAACATAAAAATTTGCCTCTAAAAATCTGATTTGCATGCCAAAAGGTATAAAATTGTGAGTATATATCCCACTAGTTATGGGGTCTAGAAAACTAATTGGGAGTGCTTCTTGTTATTAATTAATTGCAGATGTCAAAATACAATAATAAATAACAATGATCCTAAAATGTAACCACTAAACAAATGTTAAAAGTGTAAGCCCAAAGTTTGGCTAATATTCGTTACACCAGAAAAATATCCAAGCTGGATTCAAACACTTCCAAATCCACACCAAGTACAAGTATCTAAAAATGCAGTTGCATGGATATGAAAAAATCACTTTCTACCTCTTAATGATAACTATGTCCTCCCACGAGTATTTCAATTAGCAAAGGGGTGTGAACACAATTACTTGAAAGTAAAAATAACCACAAAATATAAAAATAGACTTCATCCCCATTCTACCTTTATATAATGGATCTAGGGGAATAACAAATGATCGATAGAGAATAGAATTATAGTGAGAAAAATAAAGATAAGAAAAAAAATAACCAGCAAGGAAATCTACTAATTTGAACGTGTCCACATGTACTCAGATTATAGGAAACAAAAGAACTTGACATGATTGGTTATACACGCAATAAAATGGAATGTACTTCTTTAGTAAAAAGGAAGAAAATCCCAACATCTTTTCTATTGTCCTCTGGAATAAATCCTCTATGTATGGCATTAAGGTTCTCTACTACACTCTATGCTTAGCAGTGGCTTCTGCTATGATATTCTTCTTACAGGCTGCCATAATGGCCATCTTTGAGATCCTGTTGACGACCACAAAAACACAGTCATTTTCATGCTTAGTGGAGGGAAGGCCTCGCATGTAATCCATGGAGATGGATTCCAAAGGTCAACTAGGGGTAGGCAACAGGGTATGAAGGCCTTGCTTCTTGATGGTCAGTTTGGAAATGACACAAGCAGTGCATGATCTGATGTACTTCCCGACATCCTATCGAAGATTTGGCCAACATAAATACTTCTACAGTATTGCCACCATTTTCTCGACCCCGAAATGCTCAACAACTTGACTGTAGTGTGCTTCCCAAATCATCTTGGCACACTCGCTTGAAGGAACGCGAAGGTGACCTAGGTGGCATAACAGGTCATCCTAGAGGTGAAAATCTGGAGTGTGTTGACCCTCCAAGAGTGTCTCGTATCTGTTGCTGAATTTTAGGTTGCTTTTGTAAAGAAGTGACCAATGAGAAGTCTTGTGCGCACAAAAGCTGAGCATGGTTGTTAGCGACATGATTGGTGGTCGACTAAGGCAATTTGCAACATTATTGGTGCTACCATTCTTATACTTGATATTCAAATGGAATTGTTGTAGGTATGTGGACCACTTCTGATGGCGATCATTTTGCAATTTCCCTTGGGTCTGTATGAACTACAGGGGTCAGTGGTCTATGTGGATGACCATTTCCTTCCCCAAAATGCAATGCTTCCATTGTCAGCAGGCCTGCACAATGGAATACATCTCTTTGTCATAAGTGGGATACTTCTAGACTGTATCTGAAGCTGTCTCACTGTGATATGCCACTAGATATCCATGTTGAGTAAGGACTACCCCAATAGCATAGTCAAATGCATCTGTCTTGACCTGAAATGGTTGTTGCAAGTTTGGTAATGTGAGCACTGGAGTTGAGTAGAGGCAATCTTTCAACTCTTTGAATGCCTTTTGTTGAGATTCAGACCAAAAAAAATTTGTTTTCACTCCTTCGTTGGTGACTTCAATCAAGAGCCAAGTGATATGAGAAAATCCCAACATGAACCTGTGGTAGAAGTTGGCAAGACCTAGAAAGCTATGAAGCTCTATTAGAGTGGTCGGAGATGGCGAGTCCTGAATGACTTGGATCTTTGATGGATCCACATGCACCCCCTGTTCATCAATAATGTATCCCAGATACTGAACTTGGGTCATGCTAAAAGTGCATTTCTCCAAATTAGCACATAACTTGTGCTGCCGTAGTGTTTGGAGAACCAGTCGGATGTGGTGGAGCTGCTCTTCGCAACACTCGCTGAAGATCAGGATTTCATCAAAGTATACCACTACAAATGAGTTGGTGAATGGCCACAAGATGTCATCCATTAGCCTCATGAAGGTTGCAGGAGCATTCGTCAATCCGAAAGGCCTAACCAACCATTTGAAAAGGCCCTCCTTGGCATTGAAGGAAGTCTTTCACACATCAGAGGGTTCAATTGGTACCTGGTGATATCTTGATTTCAAATCGATCTTGATGAAATATTTTTTCCCCTTTAGTTGGTCTAGGAGGTCATCAATTCATGGGATCGGGTACCTATTACGGACAATGATCTTGTTCAGTGCCTGATAGTCAATACAGAGTCTCCAAGTCCCATCCTTCTTCTATACCAACATGATCGAGATCCCACAGGGAAATGAACTTAGATGGATGTGACCTTTCTGCAGCAACTCCTGAATCTGCCTCTTGATTTCATCATTGTCCAGAATGAAGCGCCGATAGATTTATCCATTGGGTAGCAATGCACCTGGGGTTCGATCGATGGAGTGCTTGACGTGACAGTGTAGAGGAACCCCTATGCCGGAGGTGAAGATGACCTTGTACTCCTCCACGACCTTGTCCATTTGTAGTTTTCATGCGGAGGGGCCCTCTTTGGAGGTCATGGCCACTGTCTTCTTCTTTCCTTGAGGGCGTATCATTAGGAAAACAAATTTCCTGGGTTTGAAAATGAGCTTATTACATTGTTTTGCAGTCACCAAAGAGATGGCGGTAGGCGGTGCTATCTTTGTTATCCTGTAGAAATTATTTCCCAAAGTAACAATAACAGCGCAGGGCCTTGAATCATACACAACATGTCTCTTCCACAAGTATGGTTGTCCTAATAATACATCACAAACTTCAATGGGAGCAATGTCGCACAATACCTCATCTATGAAGGGCTTGATGTTGTATGGATGGCGACACTCTTAGCTCACGCGAAGATCCTGTCATTGATGAAGCCACCCGATAGTGTACGGTTGTGGATTTGCTATGGTCGATAAGCCTAGCCGCTTCATGACCTCTATCGAAATGAGATTCTTGTGGCTCTCGCTGTCAACAATTAACTGTAGCGGGGAGCCCTTTACCCACATCTGGGAATGGAAGAGATGCTCCTCCTCCTCTGGATCTTTGGGTTCCTCCTTTTAGATCTTCGTGGTGGCAACGGTGGTGCTGGACTCCGCATCGATAATCTGATTTCCTTTGTCATTCCCCTTGTTGGGTTCTGATTTAGAGTCCGAACATGCATTTGATTCTAAAGCTTTTAGCTCAACCACCAGTGACTGCTTGGTCCGACACTCACTTGTGTTGTGAGTGGATCTCTTATGGAACTCACACCACTTTCCCATGTCCTTTTTGGCTTCACGATGTTGTTCTTTGCTTGTAGCATTGGTGGGTTGTCTTGGGCCGCCCCGCCTTGGTTTGTCCTTTGTTCTGCGATTTGGGGCACCTTTCCCTTGCTTTGGATTTGTATATCCAAAGTCTTGCTTCTTTTGTTTAAACTTTTGCTCGACCTTGACGGCATATCGGTATGCCATGCTGAGCGAGGAGATGTTCAGGAATTCTATTTCTTCCTGGATGTAGGTGTGCAGGCAGCTACGGTATTTGAGTATCAAATGTTACTCCATATCCTTAATACCCAACTTTGTGTGAAGGGTATGGAAAATATTGGTAAACTTTGGCATGTCTTGGTCCCTTCCCTGCTGCAGTGTGGTCCACTTTATGTATTGATCCTGATAGCTTCCGACAGGGTAGTACTGCTCCTTGATGGCATCCTGGAATGAATTCCAAGTGGGTGTGGCTGAAAATAGTGAGCCTGTACTTTCATCCTTCTACTCGTAGTAGGTTTCCCACCAGTCATTGACATGGGGAGCTGCTTTGAGAAGAGCGAAAATAATCTTTTCCTGACTAGAAAAATCATGAACAGAAAAATAACCCTCTAGCAAATTTAACCATTTATTGATGGCATCTACATCTATCTAACCCTTGAATATGGGGATTTCAAAATTAACTTGTACCTTAAATGGTGTGGAAGAAAGTCAATCGAAAACCCATCATTTGTGGAGACTAATGAGTCAACCATCTTTGAATCTGAAAGTGAAACTGTTCGAGACCAAGAGAACTCGTTTAGTTGTTTCAAAATCCCCGAGTTTGCTTGGAACTTGTGTTCCAACATCCTTAGAGACTCCAGTTACTCCAACCACTTCTGGTATCCCTGCCTTTACAGAAGAAGTTACGCAGTCACAAGAGGACATTAGAACTAATGCTAGTGTAATGGTAAACACTTCTATTCCTAAATTGTCTCCATCTACAGCTGATTCAGAAGGTGTTATCCCTCCAACATCTGTCACTGTAGAGTCTATACCTTCTTCGACACCAGAAATATTTTACGGACTTGACAGTATACCTCTCCCACCTGGATTGATTACTATAAAATAGATTGTGGAGGATCTTCCATCGAGTACTCCATCACATTTTGGAGCTGGCATCACCCTATATCCTTCTTTGTGAGAAGTTAGTCTCCCTTCATCGCAAGTTCTTGTAGAATCGCTACGAATTTTTTTGGATAGACCATATATGTTTGAACAACCATCGACATCCAGGACTGTGTCATCTGACGCAACAACAACAGAACCTCTTGCTACTACTCTAACAATGTTCACTAGTATACCATCTATCCCAACTAGCTCTCAACCGCTAGATGGAGTCCACCCAGGGACTATTTTGATAGTATGGTCTGTTCCCGTTTGTTCGTCCAGAATAATATCTAGAATCTCTTATGTTGGGTCTTAGCACATTGATCCTTCACAACAGTATCAATTTGGGCAGTCGAGTCTCCAGAGGCCAATATTACCTTTGAACACCATATTACCGCCATATGGGGGGCAATATGCCCTTTCATTGCTCCCTCTGGAAGGACAACCATATGAGAGTTCACAATAGAATTCCGGTCATGTTGGAACATCCAGTGGTTGGGTGCCAATACTGCCTCAACAACCAAGAGTTGTATACTCAATGAAACCAAGTCTACCTATGTCGAATATCCCCACTACATCGGCTATTGTGACGGTGTCACAAGTACAAGCATTGCATGTTGTATGCCAACCTCAAGTTTCTCAAGTCGTAATACAACAACCTCTTGTCTCCATGACACAACCACAATCACCGATTAGTGGCTCCTTAACCGGAGTGACCCAGGTTCAATGGGTACTATTACCCCTCATCTTGGTCAAACAGCTAGTATTGGACAACAAAAAATGGCTTCACAACCATGGCTAGTACAATATCAACAACTGCAATTCCAGCAAGCTTACCAAGGACCTGAGCAGCAAAGCTTTGCGAGTAATGGGCAGCTATATATTCAAAACAGTCAATCATATCATAATGGTTATGCCCATTAGCCTTGCCAAAGTTATTAGCGTCAAATACATTATGCTGGTATGCAAAGACCCACTGCTTAAGCGATCCCATCTAATCCGAGGTATGCTTCGCCAAACCTGAATCAACAGTTGCCCTTCGTGGCGACTTTAGAGTTACCAGATCTAAATCAGCTAAAAAATGATCCAATTGCTTATGCCCCTTGGTGGCTGGTGATTCCTCATAAACTTCCATCATATATTCCTAAATTTAATGGAAATCTGGGTGAAGGCCCGTCGAATTATGTGATGACCTTTCATCTGTGGTGTTCGTCCAACACTCTCAATGATGATTCGATTAGGCTTCGCCTTTTTCAGTGAACATTAACTGGTCTGGTAGCAAAATGGTAAATCGAATTGCCTAGAGCTTCATTCGATAAAGTCAGCGCCCTTGCCACAACCTTTTTAACCCATTTCCAGTTACCAATAAGGTACGAAACAGGAATAGAGCTTCTTACCAATTTCAAGCAAACGACAGCCACTCACATATTTGATCATATTCATGAGTGGTGACGTCGTCGTAGAATGGTAAAAACATATGTTCCTGATCAGCTGCTAGCTGAATGGTTTATTAAGTCATTGTTGCCTTCTATAACAGATGATGTGGCAAAGGGAGGGGTCATCACTGAAGAGCAAGTAATTGCTCGTGCGCAATATCTATACTTGATCTATACTCAGTCTCGCATGCTCTACGACAAAATCCCCATTGCTCCTAGACCATATTTTTCTGTTCCTCCTCCTCCTAAATCAAACAAAAACTCTCATGCCGGTGATGGTGTGATAGGTATGACTAGCACAAAAACTGTAAAGGCTACATCAAAGAAATCTCGTAAAGTTTCTAGTCAAAATGCAAATGAGGAACTTCTTGCCTCAGAGCTTATTAGGTTTTACGATCTAAAAGAAAGCTTCAAGTAGACTATCTTAACTCTGAAGCTTATATATATGAAACCAACCTAGATCCATCTTAACTTTGGATCTATGAATAGTCGAGAGGGATCAAATCTCTTGAGGTGCATACATTTTCTCAAATTTTACACTCAAGAAAGAGGTTTGCAACACCAAATATTTGAACCTACTTGCCACTTGATAGATCCCTAAGATGAATCTAGGACGGTACTAAATAAATTTGTGTAGTTTTTTGAAATTCAAAATTTAAAAAATAAATATAAAATAATATAAATTAATAAATAGAACAAATTAATTAAATGAATATTTTAACTTTTTATTAAATTTATTATTTATTTCTCATCCTTGTTTTCGTGTATTGTTCACAACCCTATCACACAAGCATCTTCTCCGTCCAAATACTAGGAACATCTTGTTTTTATACCTCTTGAAAGAAGGTTATATTGTTTTTGTTTTAGTAAACAAGGTTTGAATTTCAATTAGTTTTGAAATTTCTAGATAAATTTTATAAAGTTCCCTAAAGTTTTGAAAAAATTAAATATTAAACTAAATATTTTGAAAATCAAAAATAATTTTTGAAATTTTATTTTCTGATTAGTTCATCTACATGGAACGACTAATTTCATGGAGTTTGAAATTAAATTGTGAATATATATATAACAAAAACCAAAAACAAATATCTCCAATCAAATATCATAACATTTAATAAAAACTACATATCAAATCAAATCTAAATATTTGAATTGTACATGGAATATTTTAAAGTTATTTAAAAAGAACCAAAACTTATTTTAGGTAAGATCAATATTTCATGACTGTCTAGAAGCATTCACCTTGACCTTTTAAGGCAAGAACATCATGAAGCATTTGCCTTGACCTTTGAGGCAAGAAAAAAAAAACAATAATAATGTGACGTGTGATCTCTCTTGACACTTCATGTCATTCAACACCTTTCATAAAACTAAATTGTTGCAATTCAATACAGTGCACACATAACATGGTTATTTATCTAATCTTTTTTAATTAGACAATGTTAATTTCATATCGAATCACACAAACCCAATTTAAACAAGTTTGATCGTTAAAATGTACAGTTCTTTAAATTGATTAATAACTAACTTTTCATTGCAAGATGTTGTAAATACATAATCTACCTATTGATCAATGTTGTTTAACACCATTGAATTAACCATGGATAAAGTTTTTCCAAAATAACATTAACTTCATATGAATTGACAAACTTTAGTATAAAGATTCTTGGTTGTATGTATTAATAATTTTTTTAAAGATGATGTAAATATTTAATTTACATATTAAATATATATATTTTTATTTTACTAAACAATAATTTAAATATATAATTTGGAAAAGAATGAAGATATAATTAAAGTATTTTATTTTAATTAGTTAAACAAGTGACATCATTTATAGGGGATTTGAATTAATGGCTTATCACAAAGAGTGTTTTAAAAATCTACTCATTCCTCATTATTTATAGGGGTTCATCACAAAGAGTGTCTTAACAGTGCACTCATTCATCATTACTTATAGGGGTTTATCACAAAGAGTGTCTTAACAATGCACTCATTCATCATTAATCCAAAACCTCATGTACAAAGTACTATGTTTATCATTTCCATAAACACCACCAATTCTTCAAAGAGTCCTAATTGTGTTGTAAAAGTCATCTCTCATTTATTTTTTAACTTGATATAGATATTGTGTAATCAATAGATAAGTTAATCTTTGTAAAATTGTTGATTTCTATAATCTTTTCAAGTTCTTTAGTCTAGTAGTGTTATTGGTTGATTTCTTTGAATTTTGCCATAAATAATAGTTTCCCTTATTTGTGATGGTTCTCTTAGGTTAAGTTTCTTTCAATTCATGTTCTTTGATTCTCACGAAAGGTAGTGGAGTTAAAATTATCTTCTCATTCATTTACAAGTTTCAAGACTTCAAACACCCATATCTGTCATATTTCAAAATATTTTGGTTTCATTAGGAATTAAAATGAATTGTACCCTCCTTATCTCTTAAATCTTAGAAGAATTTTCCATTATCTATTAAAATTTCATATTATAAAGGTTTGGGTATGTCAAAAGTTAAGTTAATTGGACATAAACTAATGTTTCATTTCAAATGTGATCAATTTTCAACAAAGCTTGTAACTATAATGCATGTTAGTAAATGGTGGGAAATTAAATGATTAATGTTAACTATAAGGATCAATACAATAATGTGAATTGTCTCGATATGAATGGCCTCCTTAGTAAGATTAGGGTAAATCATATATTGCAACATGGAAATCCACTATAGTATTAGATCATGATTATTTGATGTATGTACGAGTAAGTGGTGATACACCATGTCCAATAATAATCACAGGTGAACATGTGATATTGGTAGGATCTAGATTAAGTAGTACTAGGTGAAGGTGGCATATGGAAGATTGCAAGGAAACCACAACATCAATGTGATTTTGATGGCTTCCTAATTCATGTAGGGGTGGAGTATGTGTGACATCAATTTTTCAATGACCTTAAGGTTTGGTTCTTTTCATCTCACATTGGTAGGATCTAGAACAATTTTTTAATGAACTTAAAGTTTGATGCCAAATCCCCACCAAAATTCCATTTTAATAATTAGATAATGAATTTAATTATAATTTTATTGGCTACAACATCTATTTAAATTAATTTATTTGCTTCAACCATTTATTTTTTGAAATATAAATTTTTAATAATTAATTTATTTCGACCATTTTTAATTCATTAGTTTCTTATAAATATTGATATTGCATTGCAAAATTTATATATTTTAATTTTTAATAATTTTTTTACAAAGTAATAAACACTAATGTTTAAGTTAATAAAAACTATTAATTCTTTTTACATTAAAAAAAATAAAAAATTAAGTAGCAACCCTGAGTGTTACGCTCATTCCATTATAGCTTTTACCCTATACCTGACTCGTATGTATTTGAGTTTGATGTAAAAAAATTATGTTGAAAGCTCATCTTTACCTTTACTTAGATACAGTAACGGAGACAAGCAGATGAGAAGATTCTATATGTGCCCGTGGGCCGTTGGAAGGAGACTCATAGAGGGTTGTTCGAAATCTTCTTTGATCTATGATTTATCCAACATATTCGATTGGAATTCAGATATTTTTTAGTTAGGTGATTTTCCTGTTAAATTAATTGAAATATAAAAAATAGAAAATAAAAGAGATATATACCATTTAGAACGAACATATATGAATATAAAATTAAGTAGACTTGTGCCTCGAATGGTTATAAATTAGCATTTGCATCGAAAAAAAATTCAAAGAAATGTTGATATATTCATTCAAATAAATTTTATAAACATTTTAGAATATACAAAATTTCATATTTATAATTTATTATTAGCATGTATGTAAATATTGATTGAGAATTTTAACATGTATAATCATGGTAATAATTTACATAAATAAAATAATAAAATGAAGAATATCTGATTTGGCTCAGTTGGATGTTATGTTGAGCTTGCCTCATTGAATTCACCTCCAAGCCAATTAGGAATCACTCCCTAGTCGTCAGAGCCCAAGTCTAACTAGTGATAGTATGTCAAGGTTACATGTAGATCTAGCACTCTCCAATAAATTAAATAAATCGAATAATTAGTTGTTTCTTTAAGTACTCTGTGGTATGTCTTTCACCGCACTCCACCAACAAGTGGTAAGGTTTCAGAGCCCAAGTCTAACTAGTGGTAGTGTGTCAAGGTTACATGTAGATCTAGAAGTGTCCAATAAATCAAATAAATGGAATAATTAGTTGTTTCTTTAAGTACTCTCTCTTATGTCTTTCACCCCACTCCACCAAAACATGGTAGTGTGTCAAGGTTACATGTAAATCTAGCTATCTCTAGTAAATCAAATAAATCCAATAAATAGTTCTTTCTTTAAGTACTCTTTGGCATGTCTTTCACCCTACTCCAAAATCCCCTAGAAAACAACAAAAACTCCCCCCCCTCCCCCCAAAAAAAAAAAAGAGTTCACTTTATTCTATCCCCTTCCTCATTTTTTAAAGACAAATAGAACATATAATAATTTTTCAATTGAGAAAAAAGAAAACCCAAATATTTTCAAATCAAACTTGATTTTTTTTATTTTAATTTGTATACCCTGTCTAAAGCAAGCTAAAAAAACATTTGGAAGACAATAACCACTTAAATTTTAAACCCTTGTGAGCATATACAAATAATATTATATAAAAAGAAGAAACATCAAAACACTGTGAAAATATTAAAGTTGTATTTCTATTCACTTGCTACTGCAAAAATGCAATTATGTGGTGTCATTATCTTATAAACATTTTTTTTGGAAAGATATTCTTATATATGGACATTCCTAATTTTATATGAGTACATTTTTTTATTGGGACTAATGAATTTGTATTCCAATGTTTACTTGAAATTAGTTTTTAATTTTTCTTTATAATAGAAAATAAACAAAAGGGACAATAAAAATTTGATAATTTATTAGATGAATGCATGAGCCCATTATTGGTTGGAACTTCCCAATTTGTACACCAATGTTTACATAAAATTAATTTTAAAGTTTTTTAAAGTAAAAAATAAAAAAAAAATGATTATTCCATGAAATTAAATAAAAAAATAATTTCTTAATTATAAATATGGTTAATGTATTTATAATTTACAATATATTTGAAATTTTATTTTTTTCTCAATCAATATATACATTTTTCCAAGAGAATAAATACATAAATTTCATACTTCAAAACCCACTTTATATTTATATCTTAATACCTCAACAAAATGTTATGCACATGCCATTTAATGCTCACCAAAATGTTATGTACATGCAGCTTAATGCTCACCAAAATGTTATGTCCATGTTGCCCTCTAACTTGTAGTTTTATTTTCTAGTTTTCCTTGGTAATTAACCTATCTTATTTTGGGATAATGTTTTGAAAGGTAGAAGACAACTGCAACTTGTAGTTTTGTTTTCTAGCTTTCCACCGTAATTAACCTATCTTATTCTCACATAATGTTTTGAAAGGTAGAAGACAACTCTTAGTGATTTGTGTTTCCATAGGTTCCCTCATTATTGTTAATTTATTTTGATAAAAGTAAAACTACTCTAGTATTTTTCAAAAAAAATGATATTCACATTTTTCTTCTGAATAAATTAAAGAAAAGCTTTATTTTCAAAATGTGCTTGAAATTTAATATATATAGAAAACAACACAGTATGAAACTTGGGTCCTCGCATGAGGAGATAATGTTTTGAAAGGCAAAAGATAATTGTTAGTGGTTCATGTTTCCATAGGTTCCCTTACTATTTTTATTTTATTTTGATAAAATAAAAACTACTCCAGTATTTTTGGGAGAATTGATATTTCACATTTTGCTTGTGAATAAATTCAAGAAAAACTTTATTTTCAAAATGTGCTTGAAATTTAATATTTATATAGAAAACAACACTATAGGAAAAGTGGGTCCTAGCATGAGGCCCAAGTGCCTCACTCCTAAACCTAGATTTCACCATGACAAACCATATGCTCATATAAAATCACTACCTTAAAAATTTACCCTCTCCTTTGCTAGCCCTCAATCTGCCTTCTTCTGCAAACTTGGTTCGAGGGGGGAAGCATGAGTTATGTGGAAGAGGATTGCGTCAATTTTGGGTTTTATTTACTCATGTTACTATTGTCAGTTGCAATCCTTTACCTCTCCTTGCACTCTAGATGCATATTCATCAATGTTTTATGGTTTTGCTCATGAAGCACAATCATATTGAAGAGGATTTTGTTCCTCAATTTGTATTTAACTGTGGTGATAGTTTTGTTGCTCTTAGGGTGACCATCCATTAGGAAGAGGTTAACATGGAAGTTTATTCTCAATAAGTTTATCCATGAGCTTGGAGCACATATGTCATGAAAACAATCCATGAGACCGTAGAATTTGCAATGGATCCCAAAATTTTAGGTTATGTACCATTTTACCATTAAGTCAAAGACATGGTGCCCAAGAAAATGAGCCATGCTATCTAATAAATGGAGGGAGACATTTATGTTTGTTTTCAAACTGACTTTCACCGTCTCTACACCAAGTTAACTGTAAAGGTTAAGAAATAGAGGTTTATGATGCCAAAAAAACCTCCAAAATGAACATGTGATGGTTTTTTTTTATTATGACTATTATTTACTAATTATAATATTAATATATTTATGTTCATTCTAGTAACACAAACTTGAAAGGATTTTCCAGAAAAATAGAAAATTGATCAAGTGTATCTTATGCAAATATGGTTTGGAATCCATATATCCTCTATTGTGTTTAGTTATCCATATGGTATTAAGTATAACTGGAAATGGATGTTCTCACTAGTTATATTGTAGATGATTGTATGAAGATTACTCAAGAAATTTATAAGTTTGTTTAGCGCGTAATACTAAAGTTCATGAAGAGAAAATTCAACTCATATTTCAATATGTCTATCACATCCAATAGTTTCCTACCATTTCAAATTTTTTTGTTAGAGGTCAAAAATAGAGAATCTTGATCCATCTTGTTATTGATAAAAATAAAGATAAATTTGAACTCATATTTCAATATGTATGTCACATCCAAATAGTTTCCTCTAGATTCAAATGATCCTTTAGAGGTCAAAACTAGATAATCTTGATCCATCTTGTTATTGATAAGAGGTTGGCTTATTTTGATGTCACAACCCAAGGTCATAATTCTATGTGTGAGGTTTGTGGTTGGCTTATTGTATGGTGGCTAGGTTGTTGTATATGAATAATTCACATGACATTAGGTTTAATATGGTGTTGGGGCTGAGCACTAATAATTAGCTTATGGCTGTGAAGTCTAATGAAATTGTCTATAGATAAATGTATCTACACCTTGCAAACATTTGGGAATTCAATGCTTGTGGTAATTTGGATGATTGGTAGATTCTGGTTGAACAATTTGATATTATAGCCTATTTATAAGTAGGTGAAGCTGATTGTGTCAATTGTTCCTAAGTTATAACATTTCATATCATCTTGTCTATTCCCAATTAAATGCAGGGCCTCATTGAAGGAATACTGTTTGAAGGACTTTGGTTTGCTCATGGAATCTATTTGTGATGTTTAATGCTATGAAATACGTGTGACAACATCTCCTTGAGTTACAGTCATAAAGCAGTGAAAATGGTGCTCTACAATTTTCAATTTTACATTGTTATTTTAATATGAGGAAGAAAGTAATATTCTCTTTTTTATGGTGATGGACCTTTCGCAGTCATTGCTATTGATGCATATATATGGTGGTGGTCATTAAGTGTTACCATTTCAAATTTTGGTGAGGGTCGGAAAATGACACCATAAGCTCATTGGTAATAGTCAAAAGATTCTTCATCGCCAAAAAATAATTGTCACAATTCCATATGAATATCAGGGCAAGATGGAATCGAACCACCAACCTCCTACTTGTAAACCAGGTGCTCTTCCATTAAGCTAGAACCATTTAAAGAAATAGACTTTAAAAAATTAAATTTGGAAACATTATAAATTGTAAGTTATACAACTTTCAACAAATTATAGAAATTTGTAAAGTCTTTGCAAATATTTTACTAAACAAGAAAAATAACATTGAAGTTGCTAGTCTCTACATAATGGTTATGGTGGTTATGGAAGTTATGGAAAGTGGGTGGAGGGAAAATAGTTACATATAATATACTCAATATGTTCAATCGAATACTCAATTAGAAGTGAAACTTTGAAGACATTTATACAACCTATAAACGACCTATAATAATCAAATCTAAAATATGCAATTACACCAAATATTAATTTCTAACCTTGTGAATCATGTAAACTTATTGCAACAACATAAAAATTTTCCTCTAAAAATCTGATTTGCATGCCAAAAGGTATAAAATTGTGAGTATATATCCCACTAGTTATGGGGTCTAGAAAACTAATTGGAAGTGCTTCTTGTTATTAATTAAGAGAAGATGTCAAAATACAATAATAAATAACAATGATCCTAAAATGTAACCACTAAACAAATGCTAAAAGTGTAAGCACAAAGTTTGGCTAATATTCGTTACACCAAAAAAATATCCAAGATGGATTCAAACACTTCCAAATCCACACCAAGTACAAGTATCTAAAAATGCAGTTGTATGGATACAAAAAAATCACTTTCTACCTCTTAATGATAACTTTGTCCTCCCACGAGTATTTCAATTAGCAAAGGGGTGTGAACACAATTACTTGAAAGTAAAAATAACAATATACTTCGTCCCCATTCTACCTTTATATAATAGATCTAGGGGAATAACAAATGATCGATAGAGAATAGAATTATAGTGAGAAAAATAAAGATAAGCAAAAAAATAACCATCAAAGAAATCTACTAATTTGAATGTGTCTACATGTACTTAGATTATAGGAAACAAAAGAACCCGACATGATTGATTATACACGCAATAAAATGGAATGTACTTCTTTAGTAAAAAGGAAGAAAATCCCAACCTCTTTTCTATTGTCCTCTAGAATAAATCCTCTATGTATGGCATTAGGGTTTTGTACTACACTCTATGCTTAGGAGTGGCTTTTGCTGTGATATTCTTCTTACAGGCCGCCATAATGGCCATCTTTGAGATCCTGTTGACGACCACAAAAACACAGTCATTTTCATGCTTAGTGGAGAGAAGGCCTGACATGTAATCCATGGAGATGGATTCCCAAGGTAAACTAGGGGTAGGCAGCGGGGTCTGAAGGCCTTGCTTCTTGATGGTTGGTTTGGAAATGGCAAAAGCAGTGCATGATCTGATGTACTTCCAGACATCCTGCCGAAGATTTGGCCAACAGAAATACTTCTACAGTACTGCCACCATTTTCTCGACCCCGAAATGCTCAACAACTTGACTGTAGTGTGCTTCCCAAATCATCTTGGCACGCTCGCTTGAAGGAACACGAAGGTGACCTAGGTGGCATAACAGGGCATCCTAGAGGTGAAAATCTAGAGCATGCTAACCCTCCAAGAGTGTCTGGTATCTGTTGTTGAATTTTAGGTCGCTTTTTTAAAGAAGTGGCCAATCAGAAGTCTCGTGCCCACAAGAGCTGAGCATGGTCGTTAGCACCATGATTGGTGGTCGACTAAGGCAATCTCCAACATTATTGGTGCTACCATTATTATACTTGATATTCAAATGAAATTGTTGTAGGTATGTGGACCACTTCTCATGGTGATCATTCTGCAATTTCCCTTGGGTCTGTATGAACTACACGGGTCGGTGGTCTATGTGGATGACCATTTCCTTCCCCAAAATGTAATGCTTCCATTGTTAGCAGGCCTGCACAATGGAATACATCTCTTTGTCATAATTGGGATACTTCTAGACTGTATCTAAAACTGTCTCACTATGATATGCCACTAGATATTTGTGTTGAGTAAGGACTACCCCAATAGCATAGACAAATGCATCTGTCTCGACCTCAAATGGTTATTGCAAGTTTGGTAATGCAAGCACTGGTGCCGAGTAGAGGAAATATTTCAACTCTTTGAATACCTTTTGTTGAGATTCAGACCAAAAGAATTTTGTTTTCACTCCTCCCTTGGTGACTTGAATCAAGAGCCAAGTGATATGAGAAAATCCCAACATAACCCTGCGGTAGAAGATGGCAAGACCTAGAAAGCTATGAAGCTCTATGAGAGTGGTTGGAGATGGCCAGTCCCAAATGACTTGGATCTTTGATGGATCCACATGCACCCCGTGTTCATCAATAATGTATCCCAAATACTGAACCTGGGTCATGCCAAAAGTGCATTTCTCCAAATTAGCACATAACTTGTGTTGCCGTAGTGTTTCGAGAACCTGTTGGATGTGGTGGAGGTGCTCTTCGCAACAATCGCTGAAGATTAGGATTTCATCCAAGTATACCACTACAAATGAGTTGGTGAATGGCCACAAGATGTCATACATTAGCCTCATGAAGGTTGCAGGAGCATTTGTCAATCCAAAAGGCATATCCAACCATTTGAAAAGGCCCTCCTTGGCATTGAAGGCAGTCTTTCACACATCAGAGGGTTCAATTGGTACTTGGTGATATCTTGACTTCAAATCGATCTTGCTGAAATATTTTTCCCCTTTAGTTGGTCTAGGAGGTCATCAATTCATGGGATCAGGTACCTATTATGGACAATGATCTTGTTCAATGCCTGATAATCAATACAGAGTCTCCAAGTCCCATCCTTCTTGTGTACCAACATGATCGGGCTCCCATAGGCAATGAAATCAGATGGATGTGACCTTTCTGCAGTAACTCCTGAATCTGCCTCTTGATTTCATCATTGTCTAGAATGAAGCATCGATAGATTTATCCGTTGGGTAACAATGCACCTGGGGTTAGATCGATGTAGTGCTTGACGTGACAGTGTAGAGGAACCCCTGTGGGGGAGGTGAAGATGTCCTTGTACTCCTCCACGACCTTGTCCATCTATAGTTTTCATGCGGAGGGGCCCTCTTTGGAGGTCATGGCCATTGTCTTCTTCTTTCCTTATGGGCGTATCATTAGGGAAAACAAATTTCCTGGTTTTGGAACTAAGCTTACTGCATTGTTTTGCAGTAACCAAAGAGATGGCGGTAGGCGGTGCTACCTTTATTATCCTGTACAAATTATTTCCCAAAGTAACAATAACAGCACAGTGCCTTGACTCATACACAACATGTCTCTTCCACAAGTATGGTTGTCCTAATAATACATCACAAACTTCAATGGGAGAAATGTCGCACAATACCTCATCTGTGAAGGGCTTGATGTTGTATGGATGGCAACACTCTTGGCTCACACGAAGATCCTGTCGTTGGTGAAGCCACCCGATGGTGTACAGTTGTGGATGTGCTATGGTTGATAAGCCCAACCGCTTCATGACCTCTATCGAAATGAGATTATTTTGGCTCTCGTTGTCAACAATGAACTGTAGCGGGGAGCCCTTTACCCACATTTGGGAATGGAAGAGATGATCCTCCTCCTTTGGATCTTCGGGTTCCTCCTTTTAGATCTTCGTGGTGGCAACGGTGGTGTTGGGCTCTGCATTGATAATCTGCTTTCCTTTGTCATTCCCCTTGTTGGGTTCTGATTCAGAGTCCAAACATGCATTTGATTCTGAAGCCTTTAGCTCAACCACCAGTGACTGCTTGGCCCGACACTCACTTGTGTTGTGAGTGGATCTCTTATGGAACTCACACCACTTTCCCATGTCCTTTTTGGCTTCACGGCGCTGTTCTTTGCTTGCAGCATTGGTGGGTTGTCTTGGGCCACCCTGCCTTGGTTTGTCCATTATTCTGCGGTTTTGGGCACCTTTCCCTTTCTTTGGATTCGTATATCCAAAGTCTTGCTTCTTCTGTTTAAACTTTTACTCGACCTTGACGGCATATCGGTATGCCCTGCTGAGCGAGGAAATTTTAGGAATTCTATTTCTTCCTGGATGTACCTGTGTAGGAAGCTACAGTATTTGAGTACCAAATGTTGCTCCATATCCTTAATACCCAACTTTGTTTGAAGGATATGGAAAATTTGGTAAACTCTAGCATGTCTTGGTCCCTTCCCTACTGCAGCGTGGTCCACTTTGTGTACTGATCCTCATAGCTTCTGACAGGGTAGTACTGCTCCTTGATGGCATCCGAGAATGAATTCCAAGTGGGTGCGATCGAAAATAGTGAGCCTGTACTTTCATCCTTTCGCTCACAGTAGGTTTCCCACCAGTGCTTGACATGCGGGGCTGCTTTGAGAAGAGCGAAAATAATATTTTCCTGACTAGAAAAATCATGAACAGAAAAATAACCCTCTAAAAGATTTAACCATTTATCGATGGCATCTGCATCTATCTAACCCTTGGATATGGGGATTTCAAAATTAACTTGTACCTTAAACGGTGTGGCATTTCCATAGTAGATGTTGGAAGCTGATGCGTTGCCCCTGGGTAGCCGCTGAAGAATCTGGGCAAAGCTATCCATCATCGCATTCATTTCTTGCTCAAGGGCTTATTCGAGAAAGATTTTAATATGATCTCCTACCCCCTCATCTTTATTTTCATCCGCCATGGGAGGCTACCAAGATTTGTGTGGCTGGTCTTACAAAGGTTCAACCAGTTGAAGCCATAACTCCTTATATCCCGACCTTGTTGGGGACATGCAATGAAAATCAGAGAAAAAAAGCAGACCACTCTGATACCACTGATTCCGGTTTAAAAAGGAACACAACAAATGATAGAGATAACCATAAACACAAAGATGCGGTGGAAATAATAATTCATTTCATTAATGTGAAATACTGAAATATGCTTACAAATAGAAATGGAAATAAACTGGTTAGGGTGATGGTAGTTTATCTCTGAGAAGAGATGTGGCGGCTACATGCCTCTGAACTGCCTTACAATGAGGCTCAAGGGCATTTTTATTATTTAACAATAAGAGGAAACCCTAAACAACCAAAACCCTAATCTGAGGAGATGTAACGCCAAGAGTTTATGGGCCCCGTTGGGGTGAGTTGGACAACCAACTTCCTGGGGTCGCGAGTTGGTCATATTATCTTCGTTGGACGTGCATGATATCCCGTTGGAAAGATCTCTCTGAGGACTATGACAAAAGAGATGATTTTAGGCAATAAATCACTAGTGGTATATTTCCAAAAAATGTCATTTACGGCCTCAAAACGGCTTCGGAAGTTTAAGACCCGAAAAGCTGCTAAAAATAGTAAATTATGCTACAAGTAAGGAAACTGAAAAACTAAAAGAAACAATGGTGGTGGTCCAAGTGGAATTGGCGGGTGACCACCAATATCCACTTGGATCATATACTATAAATTAGCTACTAATAGTCATATCTGTGCAAATTTAGTCATCATTTGAAAGAAATTAATGACCAAAGAAATATGACTAAATTCTAGTTGTGTTATAAGAGACTGTGAATTAGCTACCTATTGCCATATATATGCAAAATTTAGTCATCATTTTAATAAAAAAATTGTCATTTGCAAAAGTCATTTATTTATTTTTTCATTATTTTCGTATTCATTATATAAATGACGGATTTAGTGGTCTCTATTCATTTTATTTAATTTCATTCATAATCATTAAAAATGAATAATTTAGTCATATATTCATTTTATTTGTGTTCATCATTAATTAATATAATCTACTAATTTAGTACCTTTAGATTGATTTTATGTGTTCATTATTAATCAACATAAATTAATTAGTATGATTTTGCGACTAAATTTGAAAGAAATGCCATACAATGTGCATGTTTATCTAATATGATAACACAAAGTTACACATATTAATTACAAGACTAAATAATATCAAGTGCAAATAAAAATAATTTCAACCATATAAATTTTATTATATAAAATATCAAATATTACAATATGAGTTTCCAACTTAATATCGGTTGGACTACAATTCATACATGAAATATTGTTTCATCATTTCAAAATATTATCATTGTGTTGCTAAAGCATTACAAGTGAATTCACTAACTCTGAAGGCTTGATCGTTAATTTCTATGGGTGTCTCTTATGGAAGATATTGGTTCTAAGGGTATCACTAGTCATATTCTCTTCTCTCTCTCATTTTGCATTTGTCACTCCATTGTTATTGTTCTCCTCTTTCTTCAATTGTTTCTTTTTACCATCAATATTGAGTTCCTCTCCTGAAAATTAAAGAAGATACAATGCAAAGTATAAGACATGAAAGACGATGAATACCTGGATATAAAATAAAGTAGAGTATAAAAGATTAATACGATATATACCTCAGCATTCGATAGTGGCCACTATGCAGCTAGATGACTTGTATAAACAAAGAAAAAAAATGTCACCATAGAAAATAACACCTTAGGAACTTAGTATTCAACCTTCAACAAAACCTTAGGCACAATCATACCAACTAAGTTACATGTTAAAAATATCACGGAATGGCTAACTTGTGAAAACAAATGGAAAAAGAAAGATCAGTGTAAAAAATATCCTTATTTCTTGTTCTAAAAGAGTTATGTTCCTTAAACTTGGATATTCTTTTTCCCATAGTAAAAGTTCCTTGCTATTATGACCTATGTTCTTAGGATCATGAGATTGATCCAACATGATATTGGATTATGGAGACAAAATGATGAGTATCTCACTTGGTTGAATGAAGGTGCTAGCTGTGAGTAGTGTCAAAATTTTAGGGAAGCATAACACTAAGGCCTAAGAAAATATATAACCACTTGTCCACTGAAAGAAAAAATTTCAATCCCACAATGGCCTTTGGGAGTAAATTTCGTTGGATGGATATCACGCTCTAAGAGATGATTGTCTAATACAATGAAAAGTGTACATATATTGCCACAATGCCCCTCATAGTCAGACCCTATAGTTGTGTCCAATAATATTAATCATATTATACTATTTAATTATAAATTATGACTATCAAATAATTATCAGTTTGGATAATTAGTCTGAAATTGTGTTTTTGGTATTTTTGTATACATGAAAATATTAGGAAAAAAAAAAAGTACTTTTTGGGACTAGTTAATTTCAAGTGAATCTGAATAGACAAGAAATTATGGTGACTCGATGTTTCTATAGCTGTTATCCTCTCATTCTACAAATTGCTCCCATGTCCTCTACTTCTTTTGGTGAATTAGGCTTTGATGATGTCCAATGCCAATGAAATGGACATTTATCCTCCATATTTTTCTCAACAGAAGGGAGGCTCCACAAGTAACAACCAAAAAGTAGCCTCAAATATATTATTGGGGGCCAAAATGCAGTAATTATATTACAAGCCAAGAAACACTGCACGTTAATCATCTTCCCTTTAATATTGATTAATAATTTATTTGCATAATCATGTAATACTAAAGTGTCAAGTAGGGACATTTAAAGTTAGTCATCCATCAATATCACCTTTGAGAGTGCTTAGTAGTTAATACTTCCTATGACACACACAGTAGATCACCCACTTCATGGATAACAATATAAACACAACAAAAATGAAATTAAAGAAATGCTAGGAAGTGAATTGCATCTAATCTTGAGTCAAGAAAATACCAAGACCTTCACATTAGAAAGGAATTCTTATGCACTAAAACATAAAATCCTTCAATTGCATCATTTTCATGTTTTCTTTAATTTCTTTAATTGAGAACATAACTTTTAAAAAGAAAAAAAATCATTGAAAAAGGTCTTAAAATCCTAACAAATGCTCGAGTGATTGTCGTATCAATTAAGCAAAAAGGAAGTCGTTCAATATGATTTTAGTTGCGGAATATATTGAAGAATATGAAGCTTTCTAATCCCTTTTTCCTAATCAAATTGTAATCCATGGGTTCCAATCAAGTAATAAATTTCCTTCCAAGATAGTTAAGAGATCACTTCGGAGAAGGACTTCTAGAAGAATTGGTATAGTAGAAATGGAATTAACTAGGAGGAAAATGAAGCACTTTAGTGGGTGCTCCAAAATATTTAAACGCAACTGAAAATGATTTTATACTCCCCTCACAAATTTAAAAACAAAAACCATTCAGCTGCATCTCATTTATTTTCCACCTTTCTGTAATATGTAATTCTTTGAGAAATAATAGAGCATTCATAAATATTGTCATGAAAGAGGACTCTTCATTTTCCTAATAAGTTGGGCTATAACAAATAAACAACTTCATGTAGTGAATAAATCTTACATGTAATATTTCATAGATGAAAATTACAAGTTTATTCAACAAAAATAAAATCAACCCTAACTAGAACGAAAACAAATTCAACCCTAACTAGTTGGGATATAACAAATCAAGAATTTCATGTAGTAATGTAAACTTACATGGTAGATCACAATTATTTGCAATGGCAGTTGTATTCTTGATCTTATTACAACATAGATAAATTAAAGAGTACATACATATTTCCATATCTGAGACAAAGTTTGAACACATTCTGAGATTTCATAGAAATATAATGATACGATTTACCTGTAGGACATGAGAAAGTTATCTACATCTTGCACCCATAACTGGATAATAGTATTATTAAGACACCATCTCAGGGCATTAGAATCATTTAGATATATAGTGTTATAGATATACCTTGCAACACATATTCAACACTACCTTCAAGATTCAAATTCATCAATCGATTTACTTTAGTAGCAAATTATAGTGGGATTTCATTAAATACAAACCGACAAAAGCCATTTGTGATAATTGTTGTTGCCTTCTGTGGATCTACCCCCCTCTTGAAATAGAGTAACTGATACCTAATTTTTGAGGTACTTTCTTCATGTTCAACATAGGTTGTTGAGTTCTTCACGTGGAAAAGCTTGCAAATACTAGATGTATAATGGAAACAAGCATGCAATTCAAGGTTGCTCCTAAAGTCTCTTGGGTGAATTATAAAACACCATCTACTTAAAACATGATATATGGTAGTAACAAAAACCTACCCAATATCACACTTAAGAATTCAAAATGTTGCAAATAGAAGAAGTCTTAAACAATTTCAACTATTTAATTGCATAATCACACTAAAATAGAAAAATCTTTAAAATCTGAAAAGTGTGAAAAAACTCGAGTTGGAATATTATAGTTATGTCACGGTAGATATAGCTATGTAAAATTTAACTTCTATCTAAAACACATAAATGTAATTTCTATAGCTACATGAAAGGTAACTTCTATATAAAAAAATGGAGTTGGAATATTATACTTACGTTAGAGTATATATAGCTATGTGAAATGTAACTTCTATATAACATTGTAAATATTCTTTTAAGTGATGTAAGAGACTAACATTTTTTTTATCTTCCATTAATAACTTAATAATCCACCAAAAATATCATTTAATTGGTTCTTCACCAACCAAGGGAAAATTTTAAACTAGTGTGAAAATGTATATTGATTCCCTTGTGATATCTCTGATATTTTATCTATGTGTGGATTTAAGCTAGTGTAATGTAACTTCTTCATATTTGACAATTTAAATGTAAAGAATTACCCAAATTGGAGTTATAGAATTAAGATATGCACAATAAGATACAATATGCATGAGTAATAAGTAATATGACGTTTACATGTTATATTAACTCTCATCTCATTAACTCTTATCTTATAGTTGGTGATGGATATAGCCTTTAAAATTATGAGGCATCCTTGTCATATCTTATATTTAATGATGGATATAGCTTTTAAAAGCATCAACCTTGTTTGTTATTTTATGTACTGTCAATTTAAATGGAAGTGCTCATAATTTTATTCAATATCATCTTGTACAACTGGAAATAAAATGATGTGGGGGTGGTGTTTCTAGTGATTTTCAAACTTGTTTTAATTACCTAAATTTAGCCTATTTAAAGTAAATAGTTGCACTAACCATTTTATCTTCAAGTCAGTAAATTTTCTTGAGGGAATCTTCATGACATCCACCATCTCAAAAATTTATGAAATATTAGTAGTATTTTTCACTAAAGAGTAATGTTGACATAGAATCTTTTATTGTGTTTTTTACTCCGTGTCACAAATTTATTGATATTCTATGATTCTTGGTTTTGATTTCCATGCTAAGACTTGATTCATCATGCATGCTAGGATTTTTAGTTGTGCACACATCATATTTCTCACTTCTAATTGTATAAAAAATAGAGAGTATGCACAATGACATGTAGTGACATGTGGGTGTCTATTTTATTCACTGTATTCTTGATTTTTTAACCCATTCCAATCCTACCACAATGAAATTAAGAGAGACAAGGACACAAGAAGGACTATTAATAAATGAAATTAGAGACTTTAGAATGCAACTCAAATGGTACCTAAATGTAACAATAACTATTTGCAGCTGCCTGGTCACCGATGAGGATCAAATCGCACTGTGAAAATTTCCTTGCATTATGAGAATTTGGTTGCACCTGCACTAATCCTCTTTATTAGTTCCTTGACTTGACTATATATAATTTTAGAAACAATCCTACTCCTACAATTCTTCCCTATATGGATCATCTTTGTCCCCCCCCCCTATTGATAGTTATTTTGAAGGCAACATAATAGAACTCTCCAATTGCATCCTCACCTTTCAGAACAATGCTTGAGAATTTCTAGGTGATTGTCAATCTAGTTTCTACTCAGGTCCATGAAATCCTTGATTTGTCTCCATCGCACAAACCTCCTTTCGTAATAAAATTATAAATCCCACATCTGCATTCCTTGTCCCCCACATACCAATTCTTTACATTGGAATAATTTATCGTTGCTTCCTCGGTGCAATAGAGATCCACTATTATGGCATGGAGATGATTGGTGTCATAAAATGGTTTAGTGCATCCTTCAATATATGTCACATAACTCCTCTCACCTCATAGAACTCCTCTCATGTACAACAATAAGAGTCCTCTCAAATTGTGTGGTCTCCATCTCATTCATCCTAAAATAAGCGTATATTTCCATGGTTGACAAAGTGTGCTTGGGGATTTAATAGAAGGAGCTATAACTAAAAAAAAAATACAATGCATCATAATAGTTATCAATAGGAGGAACAAACCTACCAAGCTACTTCCTAACTAGATCAAGATACTCCTGAATTACCTCTTATAATGAAAAAAAGATAACCTCAACTACCTATAGAGTCTACCTATGCATGGTAGAAATGAAAACACTATCAAAAACATCTACAACAAGTTGGTCAATCTCTTCCTCTAGTCAAGAGCATACCCAAATTTTGAAAACTATCAAGTAGGTCAGGGTCCACCTCATCCAGGATCCTCTTGTTCTTCTAGTCTCTCTGTTTAGGTTCATAATAATAACAAAGGTCTTGGAAATTGATGGGTGGGTAAAAGTTATCAGACTATATGGGTTCTTCCATTTTTAATCATTGTTTGTAAGAATTGAGTCTAAATTGAAAAATCCATTCATGTTCCTAGTTTTTAGGTGAAATTAACTTAAGATTTGGAGAGTTGTAAGGTTTAATGGATCTAATTATATTCTACTTAAAATATAGTAACATTTTTTAAAACTGTAGGCAATGAGATCAGAATCTACGGATGAAACATAAAAGATTTTATGTTCATGATTACAATAAATATTAATTTCATGTAACAAAGTTTGAGGAAGGTCTAGTATTTTCATCCTACCAGAAAATTTTCTTGCATCATTCGAGCCCTTTGAATTTGGGCATGGTAGAGTCCATTACAAAAACAATCAATCACTAAAAAAAGGTGAAAAGAAAAAATAAAATTTCACGCATTCTGACCTAGAAAAGTTAGGGAGGATCTAACTGATCTGTACAATAAGGACATGCAAAATACTTACTTATCCATTGCCTTTTGATGAATTGTTGGCCGCAATCAAGATATGAATTATGATAATCATTAAACCCTTTGTATAATAAGGACATCCACAATGCTTACTTGTGCATTGTCTTTTGATGAATTGTTGGCCGCAATCAAGGTCTACATTATCATGAGCATGAAACCCTCAACTCTAGATGAAATTTATGCTTTGATCATATAAACCCTCAAAATTGTTTACCCATAAGAAAAAATCATCTATAGTAAAATTGAATAACTCTCTAGAGTCTAAATCCATACCCATGTACAAATGACCAAAATCTCCATGCCCAATGACCTTGCCGTTCCTCCATCTAATCGTCTTCCTCCATCTAATCATTGATGCTATCCTAAGGTGTTTCCCATGCAAACTCCATCTAGGGTTCAGATCCCATGAAATCCATAGATCATGTTGATGGTTATCCTTCTTCTGGCATTTCCACACAGATATCAACAAGGCGGAGAAAAATGTAGTGCTACAATGTGATGTAATCTGTGAATATTTTATTTGAACCCAGCGCTAAACTAGAAATGAAAAAAATATATATATATTTATAATGGAAAGAATAAAATAATTATTTATAATATAAAATAAAATATATAAATTGCAATTGGGTTAAATGATTTATTTTTACTAAGAATTTGTTATTTTTGCATAAGACGCAAAATTAAAAAGAGTGAGAAGAAGTTAAAAATGATATTGGGATGAGTGTAAACATTTAAATATGGCCTCAATTAATAATACAAAGTTAAATTAATAGAAATAATAAAATTCAATTTGTTATATTTTGATTTTCTTATTAACTTGTGAATAGTCTTTGTTACAATACCGTGGGCCAATACCATGGCTTATCAATACTACAAGTCCAAAAACCATCACTTTTATTTTTGGTTGTGGTTCACGAACACCTTGGTCAACGGGTGGTCACAACGTCCATGGAAAATTTTCACTGATCTACCCCGAAGAGAATCTAGCCCCGCAGCCCACTAGAAAGGCCTAACCCCAAGGGATTTGGGCAGAATGGGCTCTGTGACCTCCCGAACTGTGAGGCACTAATTTTGACCAACTGAGCTAAACCTTGCAGTTGCCCAAAAACCATAACTTATTTCACAGCCAAAATATTTTATAACAATATGACAAGATTATTAACTGTGGATATTCACCCCCACATTACGGTAGATATTATTAACTTGTAGAAAGTAGCCTTTGTTACAATACCATTGATTGTTAATACCAAATGCCCAAAAAACATAAATTTTTTCACAATCAAAATATTTGATAACAATATGACAAGATTATTAACCATGGATATTCACCCTCACTTTACCATGGATGTTAACTTGTAAATCAGCTTTGTTGCTATACCATGGGCCAATTCCATGGCTTATTAATACCACATGCCAAAAAGCCATAACTTTGTTTGTAGTAAAAATATTTTATTTTAATTTTATTTTACAACATTATTTTAATTGAATCTAAATGGAAAAATGTTACAATTTGAGATATATCTAAACCCTCTATCCTCACGACTACTCAAAACAATCCCATAGAAATTAATTTAAGGTTTTAATAAAATTAAGCTAAGATGGATCTCTGGTGATTCTTTATAATATATTATATATATATATATATATATATATATATATATATATATATATTATATTAATATATATATATTATAATATAACCGACATAGATCCATGTTATTTAAGATTCAAGGGATGAGAGAAAGAAATTGACTAATTATAATAAATTAAATTTAGTGCATTATTTTTTAAAGTTTTTCATTATTTTATTTTCTTTGACATGATTGATCCAGAATATAGGTTTAATTATTTACAACCAATTAAATTTTTTTAATTTAGATCATTTCTTAAACATAATACAATGTGATAAAATTTAAGAGAGAGTTGGGAGGGGATGGAGAGGGCAAGGGAGATAGTGAAAAAAATGAAGGGTAGAGAGAGAAAGAGAAAGAGAGAGTGATGGGGGGAGAGAGAGTGAGGGGGGAGAGAGGGAGTGAGAGGAAGGAAGAGAGAGAGAGAGAGAGAGAGAGAGAGAGAGAGAGAGAGAGAGATGGAGTAGGAGAGAGAGGGAGGAAAGAACAAAGACATAGAGAGATAGAGGTGGAGGGAGAGAGGAATGAGAAGGGAGAGATGTAGAGAGGGTGAGGGTGAGGGAGAGAGGAGAGGAGTGAAGAGATGCAGAGAGGGTGAGGAAGAGAGGAGAGGAGGGAAGAGAAAGAAGAGGAGATGATAGAGATAGGGAGAGAAGGGGAAGGGATAGCTATGGAGACATAAAGATGGAGAAGGACAGGAAGGGGGGGAGATAGTGATAGAGTTGGATGAGAGAGAGAGAGAGAGAGAGAGAGAGAGAGAGGGAGATTGATTTGTAGGGGAGAGAAAGAGGGAGGTGGGAGATAAGGGATAGAGAGGAAGGAAGATAGAGATGAGGGGAGAGAGATGGAATTGGAGGGGGCAGGAAAGGGAGGGAACAAGAAAAATATATAGGGAGAAAGGTGGAGAGAGAGGGGGTGACAAGGGAGTCATAGAGAGAGAATGAGGGAGAGAGGAGAGCGGGAGGGAATAAAGAGAAGGATATATAGAGAGAGGGAGAGAAGGGGAAGAGAGAGATAGAAAGAGAAGGGCAAGAGAGGGATAGAGAGTGTGTGTATGTTTGGTGGGTGAGATAGAGAGAGGGAATAACAAAGAGACACAAATACAAATATAGATATTAATAATATTATATAAACAACCTAGATCCATATGAACCCTATAACTATCAAGTGCGGAGAGGTATCTAATCTCTCGAGCTGCAAACATTTCCTCAAGTTTTCCACTAGAAAAAAAGTTTGCACCTCGAGAGATTGGATCCCTCTCGGCGCTTTATAGATCCATGGTTAAGATGGATCTAGGTCAGTTAATATCAAATCAAATTATTTTTTATTTGATATTATAGTCTTAAACATTAATTTTTTTTTGCAAATTAATTTCAAATTGGAATTAGATCCAATTAGATTCAATGAATAGATTTTTTAAAAATACATAAAATAATTTTTTTTATTAAAAAATATATTTTTAAAATTACAAATTATTAGAGAAATATAATGCAAAGTTGGCTCACCTATACGCCATGTTAGGATGAAGAAGCGTTTAAGGAAGGATAACATTTCGACCAATCTTTAATAGCCTTTCAATCCCCTATCACTTGTAAGTTTAGATTGCTTGACACAATTAAGATGACTAACATAAAAAATCGATTCATATTATTTTAGTACTTGTTAGGTGATGCAAGCCAAACCTGCATAAACCTAGAATCTCCCAGTACTGTGCATATAAAAATGCAATTCCCGTTTCATGCCAAGCAACTCCACTCACAGGAAATTTCAACTCATGCGGAAGAATGCGCTCATCAATTCATCGATTCATCTTAACATAAAAACTTCTACAACATGAATTCAGAACCTAATATTGTTGCCCCTGCGCGTTTAACATAAATCATCACTGAATTTGTAAATTTGAATGTCAAACATAATCCATTCCATTTATTTTACTTGCCAATGTATAGCATTGCATTGCAGACCAAAAAAACATCGACTTATACAATCAATTTAACTCCTCACTCATGCGTGGTCAAAGAAATTATATTACCCTTTCAAACAGAATCGGTACAATTTCCATTATATCGATTGTCAACTTTTTAATTTAACCACAGATCAATGCATTTGCAGTATCTAATCATAAAACATTCATACCCAATTCAACCTAATTGACATCGACCATTAAATCTGCGCCCAAGCAGTGCTACAGGTCTTCAACTCATTATAACTCAATGCCAGTATTAACACAAAGAACAAGGTTCGAATTCATATCTAGCTTCAGTGCTTTACACATGGTAACAAATACAGAGTTTAAAATTTTGCTAGAGCTATGAAATCGACCCCATATAGAAACTTCAAGGCCCAGATTCGATTTCAACGCAGTTGCTTCTGCACTTCTAATGTATTATCCAATTATTACAACCCAATCAAACAACGTGTGATCTCAATTTAAATTCAATTTGAGTTTTATGCAGTACGCATTGAACATTTTCACAAACTCAGCTCTATATATCACAACAAATGCCAATTTAATACTACATCAATTACTCAGTCGATCTCAACATACATCGAACTTTCCACAACTAAAACTGATCACGCATTCAAAGTATTATAAGCGGCCTTTACAATTTGATTGATATTGAACCTAATTTTAGAAATTAACATCCAATTTCTAAAAAACACACTTATCATATTAATAAACAAATACTTACAAACTTATCTTCTTGGCCAAATCTTCAACGTTTGTGGCCATTACAACTAGCTGAAGGCTTACAGCCTTGCTGTTCAAGCCTACTCTCAATCTCACACTTTCTCCCCCCTCAATGCCTTTCAGGCTTGATAATTTATAAAATTTAGAATGATCTAATCTAAGTTCAATCCATTCAACTTCTCAACAAAAATCCTAAAATCACTCAAATAAAAGCTCTAACTTTTCATGCAATGCATACAAAAGTCTCTTGATTTCTTTATTCCATCTTTTCCTGTTTTAAAAACAAGAAAAGCCTCCTTATCCCTTAATGGATCACATTCATTTCTTTTATGCCTCAAAGCTCTCCTTAGTTTCTATGGTCTCATTTATTTACTTTGAGAATATCTAATTAATCACACTTAAAAGCCTAAATATTAAACTGACTTGTGACTTAGGAAAATAATTCTAGAAATGCTTGATCCCCTATGTCTATTATTTACAATGATTTCTCTTGGGTTGAATGCTCCTGCACCATTAGGTAGTTGTAATTTTGTATTTTTGTTCTTAGACTAAATTAGTCATTCATGTGAGTCATTTTTAGTTGTATTACTTATTATCTGGTCACAAATAACCCGCGACAAAATTAGTGATTTATGTTAGTCATTTTTAGTTCGGTCACTTAAGGTTGCTCATTTTTGGTAGTATTTCACCTGTAAAAGATGTGGTGACTAACCTTTTTACTCACCTGGTCACTAATTTCTCATTTTATACTAGTGTTAAATGCAACTCTTTGAAAGTTGTCAAGAAATTATATGGTTGTTGGTGAGCTAAGAAGATTCACTATTGGTCCACAACTGTAGGAATCTTAATCTGGATTGTACAACATTAACATATATTTTTTGCAATTCCATCAAATCCAAAATGCTTTTTGCTAGCTTTTAGGCTAGAAATGCCAGTTTATCTTGTTATTATGAGTGGTTGAACAAGAATTCAATATTGCAAGTCATTTGGACTATAGGTCTAACCAAATTTTATTGACGAATATTTTTTGGAGGGAAAATATTGAGAAATTATCTATAATTTTGCAAGCAATTTTTTCTCCACCATCCCCAAACCCCTTGGATATTCATTTCAACAAGGATAGTAGTTTTAGGAATTTCATTCTTTCCCCTATTGTATAGGACATATATATTTTGTAGGTATTTTTTTATTTTTAATTATGATTTTTAATTTCTTAATTTACATTACTTTAAAAATGGGGTGTGGAATAACCACATAAAGAATACTACATTGAATAAGAAGGGAAATTAATTTCTTCATGTTTAGACATATATAAGAACAACTCCCTCCTTGTCCCTAACTGTAGCACCCTAAATCTCAGGGACTCAATGGGACTCCAGAGAGTACATGGGATGGCATAAGGGACATCAAACATTATCATAGGAAAACCAAGTATAATATTTAGCTTGTTGATCCCACAATGCTATAATGTCCCCTCCTTACTTGCAAAATCTAAGATGTCCTTCACTCGAGTTTAACCTTTTCACTAGTTTGGTAGGTAGCTAAAAAATTATGATAGAGGGAATTCAAAGTTAGTCGATTAAAAATGAAGTTTCTAGATAAAAAGGGCATTCAATAGAGAGAATAGATGACAATGAAATGCATAATAGCAGCAATGAGAGTTCAAAGAAGAAGTTTTGTTGATGATTAGATGAGAAGAGGACATATTATGTCCCGTGGTGAGTGGAGATTTTTGTTGAGCCATATCCATTTGCAAATTTCATGTCAGTGAGTAATACTACACTAAATATGTGTATATATCACCCTTTTGTAATTGTTGCATGCTTAATAAAATTTTTAATCAACCCAGTTTACTTCCCAGTTGGGTTTCCAGAATGATCTCTCCATGCCTGTGTTTTAATGTTATGTACTCTTTGTGAGATTATTGTTTTCATTTATGGTGTATTATTAGTGCCATTAATAAAAAATTCCAAGCCAAATAAAGAAATAAGATCCATGGAAGAATTGTCCTGGGCATCTTAAAAATATAGCACTGAGTCTTTTTGTGGCATGAATGATTAATTAGCTGATGGCTTTTATGACGTTGTATGAGATCCCCAGTCTAAGGAATTGATAAAGTTTGAAAAGGACAACCTTTTCTTATATTCTCACAAGATTATTTTAGTTAATATAAAAAGAGATGAGGATTTGGATGCAATAGCTCTATCCACAAAAAAAAACTTCTTGATTTGAAGAACTATAGCAAATGGAATGAAGAGGAATTAAATTCTACCATTTACAAATTTTATATAGTGTTACTACTTTCTTTGTTCATGTCGAAATGCTTTAGTGGATGTAATAAATATTTCAATACATCACCCATGCGAAGAGATTTTATCCAAAATTTTAATTACAGTACGTCCAATACTAACCTATAGTGGTGTAGACATTAATACAAGATTTTAATTACAATATATCTAATTCTAACCTCTCAACTCTTAGAATGACTTTGTGCTAAATGTGGTTGGATCTCTCTAGGCATTGGATTGGTGCCTTAAAGGAAATCAAGTATTTGGAAATGTAATTAGCAGAGTACCTTCTGGTTGGAGCACATCCACCTACCTATTCGTATCACACACTTGTTTTACCTGTAGTTGAGAAATGCATTGTTCAAATCTGGTCCATTTTCAATGTCCTGTTCATATCAAAGACATGGTATACATGTAGCTAAGAAAGGTATTGTTTAAATTTGGTCCATTTTCAACGCTAATGCAAGTGTAAAGGATCCATCTTCCAAATGGTAGAAGGTAAGAATGGAAAAGGAACAAATGGAGAAAAGTGAACTTGATTATGAAGAAGACAAAGTATCTACAATGCCTATCCTATTTAAGTAGCTTATGGTAGGGAAATACTTTGTCCCAGAACGAGTAGAAGTTCCAAAATAATAATAATAATAAAATTATGAGGGATCTAGTTGGATAAAATAGCTTGAAAAGATAGAGGAAAAAGATGACCGGAATCTAAAAAGTATACAAACCACAATATCAATTGATCCCTCAACTGCTCAACCCTAGCAATCTCTCATTGCATATCAAATCCAACCTTACATGGGCTTGTTGCTCATCTGAAGCACTCTTTTAACAAAGTATTGAAAATGTAATGAAACATAATGTGATTTCCAGAGGATTTGGGTTATGGGTAGACAATAAAATATTTCTCTTTAGGTTTATATGTGGGTTGTAACAAGTGACAGTATGAGATGTTTGTCGTGCCATGAGAGGAGAATTACTTCATGGCTTACATGATATGAATTAAATAGTACACCTTTTGAATTGGGTAATTATTACTTGTGGTTTCAAATGAAAGCTTATCTCTCACAAAATCTAAATCGATTTTGGGTCGAGGTCACCTAAATATTATCAGACATGGATCCCATAGACCTTTCAAAGGTGTGGGATAGTTTCTATTTAAGCAAAAACTACCACCTTTGAATTGAAAAGTGAATCCTTGAAGTCCATAACTTAGTCATGGATTTCTATTAAACTTGAAGGAGTTTTTCAATAGGAGATAGTTATTGTTAGACTAAATATATATATCTTCATCATAGGCTAGTTGCGTTTGGTTTCCACTATTGGCATTGGCTTGGGTATTTCCAAGCCTTGAAGATAGCCAATAGAAACTGCACGGAGTACTCAAATTGAAACAGACTGAGATACCTGACTTTTTTTGGCTCATTGAGAAAAAAAGACTTTCAATTGCGTTGTATTCTGGTTCCTTGTGTGCAGGTTACATAAAGATGGAATAAGCCAGTAATCCGAAGCAGAGGATACACAGTGAACATAAACCTTGTAGTCATTCCAAGAATAAAGATCATTACACAAGGTAGAGGAACAGAGGCCTAGTGGCCATTCTCCAAATAGAGTGCTCTGTATAAGTATGAGGTTCGCCACAAACAAACTTTCGTAGAGGATCCCTCTTGGTAAAGTGAGTGGGTGGGTTATAAGTCCCTCATTTATGGATCATAAGGTATCAAAATTGTTGCATCCTTGACCATGATAGCTTCTAGAACTTTGAATAGAACATTGCAGATCGGTAAAGCAAGCAAAGAAAAACTGGAAGACTTATAGGCCAGTAATGCATAGCTTCAAGAAGAGAATGAACACTTGAAGGACAAGGTCCATATGTTCAACAAGAGGATGAGAGAGATGAAAAAGAACCTTGACAACTCTATCAAACTACTTCCATGATAAAGAAGAAGTTTGAATAATGCCAAGACACCGTCACAACGATCAAGACAAATTGGGAGACACAAGAAGTTGTGCATGTCATAGAGGAAGTGTGGGGTATCCAAGTGCAGGGATCACCTTCGTTCGTGTGGGAAAGTGTTAAAATTGGAAACTAGGGCCAAATTACACATTGGACATTTCCTTTGGGTAAGATAATTATTTCATTAAATTCCTATTTTCGAGAGGACCAAAATCGATCTAAAGATGGTCAAATTTGGATAAGTATAAGTGGGTTTTTGAATTTATTCTCTTACTCAAAATTTATCAAGGTCAACATTATCTCTATGTCGGCTCAACAAGTCCAATAGATACGTCTCTTGACTCCATGTTGAATTGTATAAATAGAGTTGTTTTCACCCTCATTTGGACACATGCATTTCTCTCTATTTTCTCTAAAATCGTATAGAAGAGGAATATCTCCATCGAAGGTATGAAGGGCAAGTTTGCAATCCATTTGGTATTCTTCATGAGCCGAGTTCTTTAGACAGGAGGCTGAGGTTTCTTAGAGGATGTTTGGACTTATGTAATTTGTGTTTAAGGGTTATTTTTGGCTGCATACTTTTCTATTGCAAGTCTTAGTCCCTCTATGAATATTACAAGGGTTGAACATATGCTAAATGAAGGATATGAAGCCTATATGTTAGCCTAGCGAAGACTGCACCTACATCAAGGAAGAGCGAAGTATTTTGATGGTGATCTCTCGAGGTTGTTGTTGTAAGTTAGGGATGATATGTGCCCTAAACAAAACTACATTGCTATATTTTGTTTTGGGTGTCTTCTCTTCATTACAAAAGGCCAAATTTATTGATCTAGGATCAAGTCAATTTTGTAGCCATTGTGATCATCATTGATCTATAGTTAGGTCCGAAGATTGAAGATTGAATTTGATAGGGCTATCTGCTCAGTATTTGGACAATGGTATTGGCAAGTCTATTTTGACTATGATTGTACTCTCTCTCTCTCCTTCTCTGAAAATTTGATATTTATAATAAAGAAGATCATTCAACGGTTTTCCCCATCTTTGGGTTTTCCTCGCTTGAGCCAATATGTGTATTCTCTTGTCTTGGCTTATCCTCTTCATTTATTGTCTACTTTATTTCTTCAGTTACTATCGATGTGATAATGGATAATATGTGGATTCTAATGGATCTAATTATAATTGTAAATTGGATAATATGAAACATTGAAGTAATTTTCCTCAGCAAAGAGTTCATTATCAAAATTCAACATGGTATCATAGCTGAGGTGAGGATAAGCCCAAGCAAGATGGAATGCAATCCCTAAGAAGCTTGTTGATAAGTCTCCTTATGATTGTGTATATATATAGAGGTGTCCTCCAGCATTCATGATATGACGTGTGCTCATTGGCAAGTATATCTATGTGGCAGCGAAGCTTAAGGAGGAAGAATATGAGCATGAATGGGACTATTTTAGTTCAGGTTTTGTCTCATCAGGTCTGCATTTAGGAGAAGAACTACTCTCCGGTTAAGGGCATATTGGTGAATGGGTCATGGCTAGTTTTGTGTCTTCTTCCTCTCAGAATGAAGGCCACAGCTAGGAGTCCATAGGCCTAGGATCATTTGCTTATGAGGCTGAGATGTTGTAATGAACCGCAAATATAAAATATGAAGCATTGGGGACTATTGGAGGTGGTTTGAAGACCTTAAATATGGCACAAACAAAAAAGAGCATAAAAGCCTTGTTTGGAAAGCAGGCCACATCGTTTGAAGGCCACCAAGTATTAAAGAAAGGTCGAAACATCATGCCACTAAAGCCCTCACTAAGATCCTCAGAGTTAAAATAATCAGTGACCTTAATGTCATCATAGATCAACTTCTAGAGCCAGCAGATGACAACTTTATAAAGGATAAGGATTTTCACTATAGAGTGGAGGAGTTTTGGATCAAGAATGTAGTGATCTGGAGTCCTACCTTATAAAATATTATAATTAGTCTTATATGACTTGAGTGCCCTCATCTCAGGCTTGATTAGATCTAAAATCAATGTTATCAAATATTTGTATTGGGTTCCTGCTGTCATCTCGAAACAATATCCATGTGTGATATGGCATCATAGAGTTGGCAAGATCCCTCCCAAGCTTCTTACGTTATAGATGATGATTATTCACTCATTTCATCTCCTTTGTGTCATCGTATTTGTAATTTTAAGACATCTGCACATTGGCACAAAAATATGAAGATATGTAAATGTGACTGAATCATATGTATTTAAGTCATGGAAATCATCTCAACAGAGTAGAATTGATCCACATTATATGCATGGTACAAATTATATAAATTGACATGGCCTCTACAGTTCTTGTGGCTTCTTGTCCCTCTACAATATAGAATATTATTGGCATGGAATAATATTTGTAGGCATTCTAATATTCATACAACTTTAGAAGTGTTGATATATGGCACCCAAAAATAGTTATGGTATTTTCACAACAATGTCCTATCGAAATTTTGATAAGGAGAATTGTTCACTATCAAGTTATGAACAAATCAAAAGAGAAGAACTCTCAATCCCAATCATAGTGAAGTGACTCCAGTTATTGACCTTCATATACATCATTTTCAAGGCTCAATTTGTCACTATAATGAAGTATAAAAAAAGAGCACAAATATTTGTTTTCTTTCTAAGCTACTTTGGAATACCACCTAATCGTGAAGGCCAAAATTCTCTTCATAAGTCTAGTCATATCCCAAAAAATAAGAAGTCTAACTTGTTTCATCTGAAATGAACCTAAATCAAAAGAAAGAAATGAAAAAGGAGTCAAGACTCCTATAGGATCATTAGATTTATCATCTCATGAGTGGTTTTAAAGAAATCTCATCTCCTTGCCATGAGTCTTGGACCGTAGCATTAGAATATTCGATGATCATGAGCAACTGGATCCATGATAAATACCTCTAGCGTTATCATGATTGAATCAATTAAGCCAACCTAGGGAATCATTATTTACAGTGGCTATATCTATATTAAATCCTTTGGTCACACTGGAATGGAATAAATCTACAAGCACCAAGAACATTTGACATTTCACATCAACATTTATCCTCTTTCAGTTTTGAACTCCATCCACAATGAATTGCCCTATATCCCAACATTAGCATCATTAAAGAAGCAAGTCTCAAATGAATATAATCTCTTTGTTGATCACTGTGATTCAGAAGTACAAATTTGTGTTGCAAAGACCAAGATCCTTTGTATCTTATGTAGTATCAACTAACAAATAGGGAGTTGGTTCTTTGATTTAACCTGATGCCTTTTCTTAAAATAACAAGCCTAAAAAATAAAAGGACTTTGGTAAAGATGACCTTGAAAATAAAAAGATTTAAAGAGTATTTCTTAAATCTCTTATGACATTTATACCTAAGGAGACATGCTAAGACACCATTCAAAATCCAAACTGTTACTCGGCAAAGACCTATCTGCATTAGTTTAAATGGTCCAAAGACTACATCAACTTATTGATGATCTCAAGAGATGTAGAATGTCCCATCCTATGTTATAAGTATGCCAGCTAAGTTTAATTTGAGAATAGCAATAGCTACAGGATGTATTATCGAAATGCTACAAAAATCTAGAATCTACATTGCTGAGATTATGTATAGTCTGAAGGAATACTACATGAAGGAGATATGGTTGGAGACTAGACAATAATTTTATAAATACATCAGCTCTCTAATATCCTTTACTAAATAAATTATATACCATAGTTGTAATCAACATGTTTTGCCTCATTAAAATGTGCCTTGATGAGAATCTACATATTAAACTGGCATGTGATAAGTCTGAGGATGTTTCACTATGACTTACGGAAATAAAAGTTTACACTGATTCCACTTCAATACTGATATGTTACAATAAAGCTTGAATGATTGACTAAATTGATGTCTAAGCTTTAAAACATCACGATTAGAATGATTCTTGAAGGAAAGGCAAAGTCCCAGATCTTGGAGGAAGGTTTGGAAACTCTCTAATGTATTACCTCAAGAGAATAGAACCATGATAGCATCCTCTCATGCATTATTGATTTCTAAAGTTTATATCTATTGATTAAGCTACCTTCAGACTTCGACAAAAATGAATAAGAGACTAATCATTACATATTAAGTCTCCATCATATTTTTCTATTAGATCTTCCCAACAAGTATAACTGGAATCATGGCATGATTGAGTGTATTAATAAATTATCTTCAAAGTAGATGAATCTAATGATGAGAAGGTTTCTTGATGGATGATTTATACTCTGGAAAGACGAGCTTAGGCTTGTGGTCTCCCTAATTAAGAGGGAGTAAGAACAAGTAAGTATCTTCTACAATAGATATCCAAGAATCAAAATATTTCTGAGTGCCACTAATGATCTCTACTAGTATATTTGTTGAGTGGAGCCATTGAGGTTTTGATTGGTGATTCAAAAATATCATTAATTTTTAGAAATAAGCCTGGATTTATCCCCCATGTGAAGGGATCTTTTGTTAAGATGGAACATTGAGCTTTGTGAGCTTCTGAAGACTTGGGGTACTTATTAAGCTATGAGTGACAATAGGGTGAGTGGTTCACCTTCCCTTGTGATAACCCATGGTGGTTGACATGTGTGTAGGGTGAGTGGTTCACCTTCCCCTGCGGAGTCCCGAGTGAGATATGCATATAGGCATCTATTGAATTATCAGTGGGACGTGGTTCATCCTTTCCCCACATGTAGGATGTTAATTCCCTACGATTGGTGGTTGACATGTCGGTGGGACGTGGTTCATCCTTTCCCCACATGTAGGATCCTTCCTACGATTGATGTTTGTGGCGTGTTTGTAGGACGTGGTTCATTCTTTCCCTATTCTCAGTGATTCACATTCATGTAGGATGGGGTTCATCCTTTCCCTACTCTTGGTGTTTTTCATGCATGTAGGATGTGGTTTATCCTTCCCCTATGATGATTGTGATATGTGATTGTAGGATGTGGTTCATTCTTTCCCTATGTGTAATTATGACATGTGTTTGTAGGATGTGGTTTCCCCTTTCCCTATGAGTGGTAGTGAGAAGGATCTGATATATTCTTTCCTTGCTAATGTTCTTACATCATCTTACCCATGTAGCCGAGGACACATGGGAAGTACCTCTGATCTGGCCAATGAGTTGGGAAAAGTGGTTTGGAACCATACCACTAATGATGGATGCATCATGTACTGTAATATCGCTATGTATAGGATGAATTATGTTTATTCAACTTGATCACTTGGGATCAAGTCTGATTAGAGTTCAACCTTTGGTTATGTGGACTGAATTTTGTCAATGGATAGTGTCAAGGTCTTGTGACTCACTCTCGATCGATTCTTCTTTATTATTCATATCAGTGTTCAACAGAGCATAGAATAGATGAGATACATAGATGGTTCATGATGACAGGATGGCATGATGATTGATGATGGATGGATTGGTAAGTGGAATTGTCCCTGGCTAAGAGGTAGTGTTAAAATTGGAAGCTAGGGCTAAATTCCACATTGGATAGCCCCTTTGGGGAAGATAATTATGGCATTAAATTCCTCTTTTTGAATTCATTCTCTCATAAATTTTTTATCAAGGTGAGCATTATCTCTATGTTGGCTCAAGAACTCCAATAGATGCGTCTCTTGACCTGCTACCAAATTGTATAAATAGAGGTGCCTTCAACCTCATTTGGACACATGAATTTCTCTCTATTTTCTCTGAAATGACCAAAGAAGAGGAAGCTCTCTAGTGAAGGTATCAAGGGAAAGTTTGGGATCTGTTTGGTATTCTTCATGAGCTGAGTTCTTCAGACAGGAGGTTGAGGTTTCTTAGAGGAACTCTTGACTTATGTAATTTGTGTTTAAGGGCTATTCTGGGCTGTGTATTTTTACATTGCAGGTCACAATCCCTCTATGAAAATTATAGTGGTTGAACATATGTTAAATGAAGGATATGAATCCTATATGTTAGCTTAGCCGGGACCACTCCTACAACAAGGAAGAGCGAAGTATTTTGAGGGTGATATCTCAGGGTTGCTACTGTAAGTTAGGGTTGATATGTGCCCTAACTAGAACTACATATATGCCTAGATTTTTCTTTGGGTGTCTTATCTTCAATACAAAAGCTCACATTTGTTGATCCAGGACCAAGTCAATTTTGTAGTTGCATTGACCATCATAAATCTCTGGTTAAGGCTAAAGATTGAAGACTAAATTTGACAGGGCTATCTGCTAAGTATTGGCATAATGGTATTTACAAGTATATTTTGACTATGATTGTACTCTCTCTCTCCCTTCTCTGAACATTTGATATTATAATAAAGAAGATTGTTCAAGGGTTTTCCCCATCTTGGGGTTTTTCCTGGCTTGAGCCAATATGTGTGTTCTCTTGTCTTGGCTTGTCCTCTGCATTTATTTTCTACATTATTTCTTTAGTTACTATCGATATGATAATGGTTTGTGTGATTTCTAATGAATCTAATTGGAATTATAAATGGATAGTATGAAACATTGAAGTAATTGTCATCATCAAAGAGTGCATTATTGAAATTTAACAGAAAGAAAAGTTTCAAATGTCAATTTGAAGTCGAAGGAATGGGTGAAGACACATTACATTCCCCCCTTCAAATAAGGAGAATACCTTCAAATCAAGTTGAGCACCCTTCAAACCAAACAAGACAGTTAAGAAGTCACAAGAGAAACAAAACGGGAAGAAAAAGAGGCATCACAAAAGCTATTATAGGCAGGAAGGAAGGAAGAGGAGCATTAGCGGATAAAATCAAGAAGTTTATGGCTATAGGTGGAGAAATCTTTCAGGAAAAACTCAAACAACAAGGAACCATAGGCAATGCATGCCAAGGTTAAAATTTATGAATTCATGAATGAGTGGAGTGAGCTAAGGTTAATCTCTATTGGTGGAATCCCCCATTTCCATTTTGGAGTTCCCTGTTTCGCTATCGCTCGCTGCACTTCCTTTATCTCCCCTCGACCTATTTTAACTGAACAAGATGATCTACAAAGTAGTGAGTCCTTTCTATACTTGAAGGGTGTTGGGTGGAGATCGAGAGCTAGTATTGACAGATGTAGTTGCAGCAAAAGGCTTCTTCGTTCTCACAGCTTTTGTCACCTTCATTTTGTGATTCCTACATTTGTATTTTGTTGATGCATCTTTTCATGAAAATGTTGGTCAAATTGAGCTAGAAAGGAAGGATTTTTCTTGTTTTCTTTAAATACATGGGGAATAAGCGCTTTTGTAAGGTCTTGATGGGCTTAAATCTATATATGACATTGACAACATGTATATGTAAATTTCTGAATAAATTTTGTATCACATCGCTAGCTCTGAGGGGCTTATGCATTAAGTGAAGAATGGACATGTTGAGCTTTCATTGTTTGCAAAAAATTCAGTAGTGCCCAAATCTCCACTAGACTCCACGGTTTCTAAGGAAATGTTGGCTAACTTGTGAGCTCTAATAGCATATATTCCTGTACTAGTAGCATTGAGACGAATAAGACAATCGTAAGACTATGTAACAGGTTTAGAAAAGTATAGTATAAGCAAAAGTTATGAAAAATTTCATATTCTATTGGTTCCATTGGTTCAATCTTCACAAGGAAGTTTTTGTAATCTATAGTAATGGAAATGAGATAGTTTTACTTTCCCTAATTTACACACATCATTTTTAATAATATGACTTTTAAATAAACTCTTAGATGGAGAAGTCAAGCTCATAGTTACTCTTGCTGAAGTTATTATGTAGAATACATAATACTAAACATTCAATCACTCTAAGAATGATTTATCAACAGCTTAGAATAATGGTTCCTATGTAAATGTCAGCAACAAATCCTATTATGCCTAAAGTGTGATGTTTCAACCCCAAAAGAGTTAGATTTTGAAAATGATCACAATACAAGGAAAAGAGAAATAGTCCCCAAGGTTTAAAGAAGCAAAGTAATTTGAGTAGGGATAATGTTCAATCTGTGCATGATTCAAGATTCTTGAAGCAGAAAGATGCAAACGGAGAAAATAGAGAAAGAGAGGCAAATCTAGAAGCATAGTAGTGATTAAGGGAAAAAAATAGAAATAAAAGGAAATCTAAGTATGTTGAAGCTAAGGTAGTGAGATATAAATTCTTGCTACGGTTTGACCTTTCAGTGGATTTTGCAACGGTTCTATCCAAAGTTGGTGTAATAGGCAAGTTCCTTCACAAAAAATTCAATCATTTATTGTTGGGAAAATGGATTTTTGGCATGTGGGAACAAAGATTAGGTTACTTGCCAATGTTCCATATCTTAGTCAAAGGCTAAATTATATTACTTAATAATAGGTATATCTATGAGATATGTTATTATTGTCTTCATTAAATAATAGTACCAGCTGAAATGATTACTAGGCTTTTTAGTTTGTCTGTGAATGATGCGTTCACTATTCTTGTAAGATGATTCAGTTGGAATGCACCCCTCTCAGAAGATTGTATGAATTGACCAATCAATTTCACACATATCATATTACTATGTAGAAAGTTATGCGTATCCAAATTCTTCTTCAACCCAAAACTGAGAGTCTATGCATAACCTGAGGCAATAAAGAAATCAATCTTTGTTATGGCGATAGCATGGCTGCTAAATCGATATGTTTGTAAATAAAAAACATGTCTCAATGTCGTAATGGAATTCCACTATCTCAGTTAGTCATAAAGAAAATTTATTTCCACTTATGTTGAGATACAATGAAAAGCTATAGGTTTTCTCCATTATTTGAAAGAAGAAGGTGAGAGTGAAAGCCAGTGAAAGCCTTATGGGTTGTATACATCCATATAGGGACTTATGGTGTAAGAAACCATTACGATACTACCTAGCCATATGGACTTCCAGCACTAGCACTTTAGATAGTTGCTTTTATTCAAGCTCAAATTGAGGTAGGATGCTCGAGTTATAATGAAGGGAATTGGTATCCCAGTTTTGATCCCAGCCATGAGGTGTTTCTTATCAGACATGTGCAGCTTCTTCTTCCTAGACTCCCCCCAATTTTGGATAAATAAAGACATTGGATATGTAGGCAATGTAGTCGAAAAAACTCTCCTCATCCATGAAGGCTAATGTAGAAATGAGGATTGGAGATGCGCTAGAGTTTTGATTGAAGTAGAAATTTTGAAAGGGCTTATAATATAGACCACCTTAAAATGAGGCAAGTTCTCTATTGTTCAACCCATGGATTATTGGGGAGTAGCCTTTAGGTAAAACTTGGGCATGGGTATGACAGGATTTCTCTACCATTATATAACTCATGATCTCTTACATTGGGATGAAAGATGTCCACAACGTAGTTATAATGAGGATTTCTCATAAACTTGCAGAATTCTGCAACAGTTGAAGTTGAAATACGATTTGATTTAGGGATCTAGGGTTTCTATATTCTTGATTGTTTGGAAACTGATTCAACTACATTCATTGACTATGCTCCTAGTCATATAGGATCTGAACATAAAGGTCTAGAACTCAGAGTATGCAGAGTGAAATCTATAGCTTCTACATTGTTCACAATCATCTGATCTTCAATAATATAATTACTGAAAAATCACTAATCTCTTGAAACCAACTTAGAAATTTCGATTTGATTCAAGATTGCCTGATTCCTTACAAATTTGGCAATCATATAAACTAGTATTTTTTTAGTTCTCTTTGAAGCAAAATCTGCACTTTCATACCATCACTACAAGGTTGAATAAATCCCAACAACCTTTACCGAAATCCAAGCACCCATTTCTCACCATGGCTTGGGAGTTGCAAGCATTTCATTCCTTGATGCAATATGGGTTCTCATTTGAATATTTGAATATTTATAACATCAGTCCAATAGAAGCCTAATAATCTAACATGGAGCTTAAAATTTACATAAATGAATATGTGATTACATTATCATCTACAAGAATGATGAAGATAAAATTAAATAACTCTTCCATGTCAGGGTGAGTACCCAACAACATAGATTAGAATTATTAGGAGTAGAACTACAAAGCTAGGAATTCAAAGGCTAGCTACGTAATAGTGATTACTGATTACTACTATGCAATATATTTTGAATGCTTGATATAGATTCTTTTGATGCATTGAAGAACATAAAAATAAAACATGCAAGCGGGGGATCAGAAAAACAACCCACAATCCATAATCAAATCAATTTTACAGAGACTAGGAAATCATTGTTGAATCCATGAACCAAAACCCCATTAAAATTTCTCCATACATGAATGAATCTAGTTTCAGTTTGACATTAATGGATATTTCATGAATTTTTTTCTCACCAAATTCATATTCTAATTTAGTTCCTGAATCTTTTGTTTGTGTTCCAAGAGCTGAAGGTTTTCCAATAAATCACTTCAATCAATTATAAATACAGGAAACTTACCAATAATTAAAATGGCATGATTCAAGAAAACATGGCAGTTGAGGTCTAAACTAGAGGAGAAGGATTGAGATTTTGATGATCCTCAGTACTCCCAGATAAAATTAATTTGTGGTTGCACTCTGTAGCAAGAGAAAACCCAAAACAAACACATAAATAAGAAATTTATAGAATGGAGGCCAACATCCAGATTCCAAACTACAATATATAATCCCAAAAATTAATCACTTCCTGCCATACCTCTAACCCTTACTGCCATATCTCTAGCCCTTGCAACCCTATTGATGATGGATGTCGATGATGGTGATATTGACAACTGTTTCCTTTGGTAAGGTTAGTGATAACATCTCCTACCTATATTTCGATTATTTAATTACTCACTTGACCCAATCTCAATATAGCTGAGACATCTCACTTACAGAAATACAGATGCCTCAAGATCCAACAATGTAGGCACCATCTAGCCCTTTAAGTGATTTGGAGCTAGATATTTTTAGAATGATAGGTGGATTAGACGCACCTACAAAACCTACATATAAGCACCTGAATTTACCTACCAACACATACAAACATATTGTGATGGAGGACTAACCACCTACAAACACCTACAAACAAATAAATTGTGATGGAGGACTAACTGGAGTGCTAGAATTTCAAAACCAAAATTAAGATTTGAGCACAGTATGATACTATCATTGATTGATTTATGTTACGTTGGTAGAGATATAAAAAATATTAATTAAAATAAATAAGAATTAGGAAAAGGTTAAGCTCATAATAAATTGTATTCTTCTTAATATTTGTAATGTCTTAAAATCTTTGGACTAGTTCACCTAATACGAATCTAGTCTTGGGCTTATGAGCTATTTAGAAAATTGGGTTATCAATGTTTTATTCAATAGTTAGTTATTATTGTATTGATGAATGAAATTTATGTGTGGCACATCAACAAACAGTGTATGAAGAGTGGGAAGGGAATGTTGGACATGCATCTCTTTTTTGAGAAGTTAGATGTTAGCATTCCCCTGATGATGGACTCACTTGTATCCGAACGTTGGTTGATAAAAGTCCTAATAGGTCATTTCACACTCTTTCATACACTCCACATGTATGGATCATTTCAAAACATCAAGTTCTTGCATGAAGGGGCATGTCGAGCAAGGCATCATTTGAGAACTTGATATTAAGTTTTCCATGATGATGGACCACTTTATAGTCGAACGTTGGTTAACAAATTCTAACATTTCATTCCACCCTCTTTCAATCACTCCACCTGTATGATAATTAAACAAAACATCAAGTTTGCCATGAAGGGACATGTTGGACAATGCATCTCATTTTGAGAAGTTAGATGTTAAGCGTTCCCCTAATGATGGACTCACTTTGTAGTCCGAAACGTTGGGTTAATAAAAGTCCTTAATAGGTCATTCCACACTCTTTCAATACACTCCACATGTATGGACTCATTATTCAAAAACATCAAGTTCTTGCATGGAAGGGGCATGTCGAGCAAGGCATATCATTTTGAGAACTTAGATATTAAGTGTTCCCATGATGATGGATTCACTTTGTAGTCCGAAACGTTGGGTTAATAAAAATCCTTAACAGTTCATTCCACACTCTTTCAATACACTCCACCTGTATGGACTAATTAATCAAAAACATCAAGTCTTGCCATGGAAGAGACATGTTGGACATCACATCTCATTTTGAGAAGTTAGATATTAAGCGTTCCCCTAATGATGGACTCACTTTCCATTCCAAAAAATTGGGTTAATAAAACTCCTTAACATGTCATTCCACACTCTTTCAATACACTCCACCTGTATGGACTCATTATTCAAAAGCATCAAGTCCAAGTACATGGAAGGGACATGTTGGACAATGCATCTCATTTTGAGAAGTTAGATATTAAGCGTTCGCTTGATGTTAGACTCACTTTGTAGTCTGAAATGTTGGGTTAATAAAAGTCCTTAATAGGCAGTTCCACACTCTTTCAATATACTCCAACTGTATAGACTCATTATTCAAAAAAATAAAGTCTTGCCATTGAAGGGACATGTTGGACAGTGCATCTCATTTTGAGAAGTTAGATGTTAATTGTTCCCCTGATGATGGAATCACTTTGTAGTCCAAAATGTTGGGTTAATAAAACTCCTTAGCAGGTCATTCCACACTCTTTCAATACACTATACCTATATGGACTCATTATTCAAAAACATCAAGTCCTACCATGGAAGGGACATGTTGGACAACGCATCTCATTTTGAGAAGTTAGATATTAAGTGTTCCCTTGATGATGGACTCACTATTTAGTTTGAAACATTGTGTTATTAAAACTCCTTAACAGGTCATTCCACACTCTTTCAATACACTCCACCTGTATGGACTCATTATTCAAAAACATCAAGTCCTGCCATGGAAGGGATATGTTGGATAACACATCTCATTTTGAGAAGTTAGATATTAAGTGTTCCCCTAATGATGGACTCACTTTTTAGTCCGAAATATTAGGTTAATTAAACTCCTTAATAGGTCATTCCACACTCTTTCAATACACTGCACCTATATGGACTCATTATTCAAAAACATCAAATCTTGCCATGGAAGGGACATGTTGGACATCGCATCTCATTTTGAGAAGTTAGATATTAAGCGTTCCCATGATGATGGACTCACTTTGTAGTCCAAAACGTTGGGTTAATAAAACTCCTTAACAGGTCATTACACAATCTTTCAATACACTCCACCTGTATGGACTCATTATTAAAAAACATCAAGTCCTGCCATGTAAAGGACATGTTGGACAACACATCTCATTTTGAGAAGTTAGATATTAAGTGTTCCCCTGATGATGGACTCCCTTTGTAGTCTAGAAGTAATAGGTCATTCCACAATCTTTCAATACACTCCACCTGTATGGACTGATTATTCAAAAAAATCAAGTCATGCCATGGAAGGGACATGTTGGACAACACATCTCATTTTGAGAAGTTAAATATTAAGCGTTCCCCTGATGATGGACTCATGTTGTAGTCCGAAACATTGGATTAATAAAACTCATTAACATGTCATTCCACACTCTTTCGATATTTTCTCATACCATATAAATGAGATACCAAAAAGATTATTTTCTTAATCCATGGGACCACCAATGAATCTATGAGACCAAATCCATTAGAGAATTCATCATTGAGGAAATTTGTCGGAAGTGATATGGGATTTTATCACTTATCATGTAATGATGGTGATTACACTTTGAAAGCACATTTTCCAAAATATCACCAAACATATTGATGTAATCCATGGGACCACTCATGAAATTATGAGGCCAAATCCATTAAAGGATTTACCCGTTGATAAAATTTATTACATGAAATTAAGTCTTGGGATTTTATCACTTATGCATGTTTTTATGTTGTTTGCACTTCCAAAGCATGTCATCAAAACTATCACAAATCATAAGATACCATATTCCATGAAAGAGATTAAAATTTACACTTTTGCTGTAAGTTGTGCCTTTACTATATGATAGGGAATTCTTCATAAATTTCAAATTTGATTCATCACTTCCAACACACACAAATTCCGACCATTCCTTACCTTTCCTCATCATTTGGCCTCTCAAATCAATGTCACTACCATGAGATTTTTCCACTACCTTGACAAAATTTAAACTCGAAAGAAATTCCAATCAATGAAATTGAAAACCCTCTTGGGCTTCTTGAAATTTCCATTGAAAACATCGACAATGATAATGCTTAGCTTGAAAACCTCCGCAATGATAATTCTCACCTTGGTGCAAAAAATGTTGATACACTTCTTCTACTATCAAATTGAACCTTTTAGTGGATTATTTTATATGGGCACAAAATGTCAACATCCAACACAATCACCATGTTGTACAACATAGTCACAATGTGGTTTGGAGATTGCATATAGTCATGTGCTCCATGAAATACTCCAACAGCCTAAGCCCTTTGTTCACTACTCTTTCTCTTCATAAATAAACTTGCACATGGATCTTAATGAATAGGCACAGAGGTGTGACCTTATGGGGTCATAGGTTTAACCTTTCAACTATTCTTCCTAATATTCTTTAGAAAAATTTTCCTTCTTCTGTGGATAGCTTTCCCCATGCTTGTCATCTCTTTTTTTTCTTCTAAGAAGTGACTATACAAGTCCTTAATCCCACATAGAAATTTTTTTGGTTCTTCTTGTGCATTGAGGTGTATGAATGGGTAGAGGATGCTTTCTAGTAGTTTGTGGTGCCTTTAGCAAGCCCTCATTTATTACATTAAGGTGTCGAAACATTTCCTTTGTGTTTCATGGTTTTAGGTTTACACCAAAAATGATAAATTGGTCATCATTTGAAGTAGGAGGGGCTTTCAAATTGGGGTTAGGGATTCCAAAATATCATTATATTTATTAAATTCTATCACCAAATAAGTAAGAACAAATTCAACTTTAAACATTTAAAAAAACACTCAAACACCATAACTTGTATAATTTCATTACTCTGGTAGGCATCTTTATTTCGAATATGGGTTGGACAATTATGATTCCATATGATCTAGATTTGGTGAACGTGGAATCATTGTATTCATAATCTTGCAGACGAAATTAGGGGTTTAGAAACCTAATCAACATGATTGTATGTTTCAAAATTGATGACGAGGTGTCTCCTTGGCCTAGCCTAGTGAGGTGTTAGGTAGCTATGTGAATTTACCATTTCATAGTAGTGTATACATTATCAATTCACTATTCCATGGTAATTTCTGCTCGTGATTCAACAATCGAGGTGATAATTCAACTATTTCAAGTTTTAAGTGTTATAAACAAGAAACTTGACATCACCATCTTATAATCCCAAAACTTTAATATTAGCTATTCAAGATCACTATCATTCCACCAGAGACCCCTAAAAACATTGAGGCATAAATAATATTGGCTACCACATTATGTGTGTCAATCCTAGCTTTTTATGAGCACTTGATTTGTTATTAGGGATTTCTTGTTAAATATTTAGTGTGATTCATTTTGAAAAAAATAGTATTTGTTTCCCAAGGTGGAAGGAGTTACTTATGAGGATGGAATAGTCTCTAACATTTGGAATACATTCTCCCATATTCCAGGTTAAGTTGAAAGAAGGTTAATTCCAATACTAATGCATTTTTAATTGTTGATTTCTATTTCCTTATCAATTTTCTTGACTAGTTAATTATTGTGGATTTTTATTTTTGTAATTATAGCCTCCCTTGATTGTTAATTATTGGGGATTTTTAGTACTTATATACTTTCAATAGCAACTGAACATGGCCCGTGAACCATTATATTTTGGAAAAATGGAGATGAAAAATGAATTTTTGGCAATGACCCTTTGACTATACTTTGAAACCATTATTAAATGTAGCCACATTGACAAGTAGGTGGTGGACCTAGAATATTTCCAATAGTTTCTTGAGTTAAAAATACATTTATGTCAAACAAACTTCTAAGATTAATACATGGAAAATTAACCAACAACTAACAATGAAAGAGGCCAATCCCAACAATTTTGAAATTGAATTTGAATACGTTATATTTAAGTTGGAAATTACACAACATCAAGTTATTTGTTTCTTCACTTTCATGATTTCCTCACCCCACAACAATTACGAACCCTAACCTTTTCCTTTGAATTTAATCCAAAGCTAGTATTTTCTATTGCACATGTGGAAAGAAACAAAACATTTTTGTCAATGTCCACAAATGACCAAAATAGGTCAATAAGTATGTAATCAAAAAGTCTAGTACCTTAGTGCAAATCCTTCACAAGGTGAGAAGTCCAGTGGAATAGGGAAGTGTTACCACTATCATAGAGGCAACAAATTTCCTCATTTTATTGAGGATGGATCCTGCACAAGGTGGTCTTCCTTAGTAGCCTCTATGGTCCCTAAAGCGAGATAATCAAGTCTAAGGGTACATATGCAGCTACCAAACTTACCACCAATAGAATATGATAATCAGGGTAAGGTCAAGTTTGTTATTGAACATCATTTCTAGGTTTGGATGGATGAGGATCTACGGTACTTTGGAAGTCTTGGTAAGTCATCACGCAGTACAAGAGGATCCTGAAACACTACAAAAGAAGAAAATTATATTGGTTGTTGCAAACACACATAAAAGGTGATAAATCATAGTAGTAGAACATGTTATATTCAACCCTTAAAACAATCAATCATCAAGAAAAAAATAGGTTTAAACATTGAGTTAAACTAGGGTTTATCAAGCTAGCAATATTTGAACATTAAGATGCATATTTAAATCCTAAGTATTGGGATGTCTAACCCTAATAGGGTTGTAAATGAAATTATCAAGACAAGGAATGGTGGAAAGAGTAATTTTAGGTCAAATAAATGCATAGTCACCAAGAAATCTAGCTTATTTATGGTTGAGCACTTATGTAAAGTTGTTGTAAACCCTAACATGACCCTAAAACACAAAATAAGAACTGAATTTTAGGTTTTAGGGAGAAACTAGTGCCTACTATATTTTTGTAGGCATATGAAGTCAACTAAAAACTACCTTGAGAGGATGTAAATATATCTAAGTTGATTTATAAGGTTGTCTACTACAAACACTAGAAAATCTAGTACCTTACAATATTTCAAGACAATTCAAGGAAAGATTCTCCACTAGAAGTCTTCCCAGGAAAAAATAAAGGCAGAATTTGAGTCCATTCTCATAATTGCACCTTGATTCTTCGTTTAGCATGGTAAGTACCTTTGGTTAGGTAAGGGGTGTGTTAGAATTTATGCCAGTTTATGGTTTAAGGGAGTATGGCTTGGGGGTTAAAGGGATAGGGAATTTAGTCGTCATGGGTTAAGGGAGTATGGATTGTGATAATGGGGCCCCTAATCTCCTTATCACACTTTTGGGGGTTCCCTTAATTCAGATCTTGGGGAGGGCCCCGAGATCTGAGTAATTTCTACACTATTGAAAGAAAAAGGGTAACCCAAGCTAGAAAACCAATCATGAACTAACTTTTATTATTCATAAAATGATAGATGCAACTACATTGTGCTGGAGAATATGCCCTCTTACAACAAGGGGCTCATTATTTATAACATTTTTTAGTTACATTTCCATGGGTAAATACCATGGGTGGAAAAATACCATGGACATATTTCCATTTGGATCACTCTTCCCTCCTTAGGAAGAAATGGTCCCCATTGCGTGAAGCTCCCTCTGGAGAAGCTTTTATCAAATATGAGTTGTGAATGACTAGGTGTTGTCGAAGGCAAGGGTTTTGCATGGTTGACCCATACTTGATGGTTTGTGGATGACCCGTAACCATGATGAATGAAGATCAAATGATAGAGATACCCTGTAATGCTTGTGAGCCAACTATGATATTGACAGTGTGTGGCCAACCAAATGGATTTAATTGGCAAGGGTTTTACATGGCTGACCCATAACCATGATGAACAAAGAACCGACGATACAGATACCCTGTAATGCTAATGGGCCAACTGTGATGTGGACAGTGTGTGGCCAAGAAAATGGACTTTTTTGGCAAAGGGTTTTGTGCAGTTGACCCATAACCATGGTGAACAAAGAGCCAAGGATAGAGATATCCTATAATGTTGGTGGGCCAACTATCTGGTGGACATTGTTTTGCTGAACAAATCGACTTCGTTGGAAAAGGTTTTGCATGGATGACCCATAACCATGATGAACGAAGAGCTGAGGATAGAGATGGAAAATGTGTGGCTAAGAAAATGGACTTTGTTGGAAAAAGTTTTTGTGTGGCTGACCCATAACCATCATGAATGGGTGTTCGAGGATAGAGATACCTTGTAATGAACCTCGATATCACTTGTCAATCTATCTGATAGAGATTTGGTGGCTTATCTTTGTAAATTTTCAAAGGGCCCTTTGCAATAAATGTATCAATAAATCTAAGTACCTCTGTTATTCTTAATTGGAAAACTCTTTCTAAGTAAGCCATATAAGCTAAAGTTGGGTCCCCTCCATTTTATAATACTCTTGATGCTAACATGAGCTCACCATATGACTACTTTGTTTGTGCAACATTCAAGATTCTTGGCATATTATACCTAAACTTATTTTTCAATATGAATTGAAATTCCATCTTCTCTCTGAATGGGAATACAACTATTGTCACCGCAAATCATCAAATGGTAATAGACTGAATTGGAAAACCAAGAAAGAAACTATTGGTAATTTGAAGCTGCATGGGATCGTAATGGCGGTATAGTCCATATAATAACTGATGTTCCTCGTTTGAGTCAATCCACCGAGTTGTAGTTTGATTCCAAATCCTCTGAAGCCTACAACCTTGTTATAGTAGTGCACTCCAGTCAATATATTGGCCTGCCCACTGACCTATATCCCCATAGTAGTAAACAAAAATGACAACATTCGTTACAACATTATCATTCCCATGAGATTTATGTCCACCCTACTGAATTCCTTCATCTCGGGGTTTTCGATGGCAGTGATGTGTTGCCAAATGAAGGAATTTCGGATAAATGTCTCATGCCCACCCTGAACCATGATTCCATATGACATGAAATGTGAGATATAGCAATTATCGATGTTGATTCTCAAGGATTTTATCACCAGAATCCCTCCCCCTTGAAAATTTGCATCCAACATCAAATCCCGCAGAGTAATGTCCTTGTATGATGGACTACAATGGGCGTTGTTGCTCATGGAAGAAGTGAGCCCATCCGCATGGAAGCTTGTATTGACATTGGCATCATTTGAGGGTGATATCTTGATCAAGTAATGATCCTCTAGGAAATCTTCAAAAGCTCACAAAGTACTGCCATTAATCAAAACATTAGAGCCTCTCCTTCCGGCCAGCCATAGAGGCTTTCTAATGAGATAATTTCCTCCTTCGAGAACAATCACGATGCCTCTGAGGTTTCTTACACTGAGCATATTTTTCCCCCTCGTAGCTACATCAAAGCTCTCGTTGCTCACTGCCATGATGGCCTGGGTGCTGTCCCTAGCATTAGTTTGATAAACACCAAATTTTTTCACATAGAACAAGCACCCATGTGACTCGGTTGTTTCATTGTCTATCCTGGGATCTCCAGCCAATGATCGAGTCAGCTTCAAGTGAGAAACCAAAATTCTCCCAACATCCTCCCGATTGAGAAACTTGTGAACATTGGCAACCAGGGAATTCCAACTCTCTAGAATTCAGGATTTCAAATTCATTTGATCAAGAGGCTTGGATGGTCCCAAAGTCTTTTGCTATAAACAATAGATAAAATTATGAGAAACAACACCACATCCAAGATCGAATTGATCCATAGGGCACCCATAACTTCTTTATTCCTCCTAATTCCAGGATGTTAATGAAATAAAAATCACTGCTCGCTTGGCCTAAGATAGTATGGGTTGTTTCTCCTGGTGTTTTCTGGCAAGATTGGAATGGTCTCTGCTAAAGGGGTAGAAGGCCCCCAGCTGAATCCACTACATGCAGAGCTCCTCTGTGGTGTCAGATTAGAGGCGGCAGATGTCAATGCCCACCATGGGCATCCCAAACATGCTGAAGTTGAATATGTTGGAGATAGAGTAGTGTATGTCCTCCCATTTATTCCTTACCAAATCTAAATCTTGCAAAAAAATTGGAGACCAAAATAGGTGAGAGTGCAATGTGAAATGTTGGCTAGAATGAGAAAATAAGACTATGATAATGATAAGGAACTGGAGAATTTTCTCAGTAGTGGATAATGCCTTTGAATTCTCCAACCCAATGAATAGGAATGCCATGATAGCTTCAATGAGTAATCCTTTCTATGCAAATCCCAAATGCCATGGATTCATAACCCGCTCTGATACCACTGCTTTGGATCTTAGGGAGGGCCTTGAGATTTCAGTAATTGCCAAACTAAAAAAACAAAAAAAAGGTAACCCAAACCAGAAAATAAATAATGAACTAAATTTTATTAGATTAGAAAATTATAGTTACAACTACATTATGTTGGAGAATATTTCCTCTTACGAAAAAAGGCTCATTATTTGTAACATTTTTTAGTTACATTACTATGGGTAAATACCATGGGAGGATTTCCATTTGAATCATTATCATTGGTGGGAAAATACCATCGATTCATTTCCATTTGGATCATCCCTTCTCAATTTATTTCATTTCTTTCCCTCTAGACCCCTTAGCATACACTTTTAAAGGCATTTGTTAGAAAACCCCTAAAAATGTTTAAATTTTCATGACTTTCAGGGCGGGGCAGGTGGGGGGGGAGTGTTTCAAAAAACTCCCCTAAATCCCTAAAAACACTTTTATAAATGGTTTTGGTAAGACCACTGCAAGCCAAACTTCCCCTAAAGGCCTTTTTGGTAGTAGTGTACGTGCCAATACATGCCAAGTCCCAAGTGTTAGTGCATTCTAAGTGCCAAATCTTCCTCTATTAATTCTCACTTTCTTTCCAATAATTGATCTCGATAAATTAATCTTAAGCCATAACAATCCATGTCGACACATGCCAAATCATACTAAGGCATATCAACACATGTCAAGCATGCTATGACTTACCAAGTGCTAATGTGTATCACGGAGTGTTACACATGCTATGGAGTGGTGGGGCATGTTGAAGAGTGTTAAGGTGTGCCAAAGAGTGTCAGTGGATACCAAGGAGTGTTAGGGGGTTCTAGGGAGTGTTAACAAGCTCTACATGTGCTAAGGAGAGAGTGATAAGGTATGTTAGGTAATACCAAGGAATGCTAGAGTGCTAGGGCAACAAGCCAAGATGTATTAGGTGCTAGGGTGTGCCAATGCATGCTAGGGAGTGTTAGGGAGTGTCAAAGAAACATAAGGAAGTAGTAGGTAAAAATGCATGCAAATGAATCAATAAGAGTGTGTGACAAGAATTTTCAATGAGTTCTAGGTGTGTTAAGCAGGTAGTGACAAGGTTAAATAGTAGGCAGTGCCATGGCATGTTAAACCACCAAGGCGTGTTAGGGAGTTCTATAGTGTGGTAGGGAGTGTCAAAGCATGGAAAGGATATAGGGGATGTTAACACATGCCACATAGTGTCAAGGCATTCTAAGGCATGCCAGGTGTTATGGCATGTCAAGATGTAAACTGTGTTACTTAGTTGTTTTACGACCACAGTTGGATGTGATGAGCCTTTTCTTGGTAACTTGTTAAGTGGGATGAGATGATATTGGACATGAGTAGCCTAAGATGAGTTACAAGTAGTTCTGAGGCGAAAAAAGCATATGTTGAATTTCCATGACACATGAAAATCTGGGTTTGGTCTTAAAAACTTTGATGCGAACACACTCAAGTGCCACAACACATCTACTTTGTAGAACAAAATCTACACACATAGGGAATCAACTAGTGCACATGATAATTTTTAACTTAAACCCTTCATAGTTATATTACAAACTATAATAGAATAGGCTAAAGATCATGTACTAGGGATCATGGCCCTTTACAATCACACTAATACGAGGAATACAACTAGGACTTGGTTTTATTCCTTTAACAACCAATATACCTTGAACAAGAAATCACTTGACCTACTTTTTAATGGTGGCCAAAAACAACCCTTTTATTCCACATGTCATGAACACATTATTCAGGTCCTATTCCCTCCCATTCTGCAACTCCTCAATCTACCTCTATCAATGAAATCAACTCCTTTAGGTTACTAAACTCGACTCAACAAAATTTTCTTGAACTCGACTCAAAAAACTTTTCCCTCTAGCTACCTCCTTTTTCCTTCAAGGTTTGCAATGGTTAGGGTCTTCGATCAGTTGTTCACAAGTCCATTTGTTAGCAACTCTTTGGTCTGCCCAATTTTTCCAATCTACTACTCCAAGATGACAAGTCTAGGGCTACGGAGGCTTCCCTTCTTCTCACTGACTCAATCCTCTATTATACAATGAACTAGAGCTTGTTTTCTAGTCCACTTGACTGCTACTTTAGTCCTTCAAAGTCTGCATGTCCTTAGGCCGAATACACCTACCCTTCTACTAGTCTTGTTGTCCTTTACAAGTACATGACTTAGGGCTCTTCTTTGATAGTCACCTAAGAACCCTTCAACTCTACATGGAATTCCATCAATTTTCCCAACCACAATCAAACCTTTCACTGGTCCAGGGCCCAAAAACTGCCCTCATCTAGGGCTCTTCAAATTTTCCACCTAGTAGTGATTTGAGTCCTCTCAAAATCAATTATTTTGTGCATAAATCTATTTGTTGTCCAATATATGAATAATCCCGAACTACTCCTCTTATCATCCTTCTACGAATCTACATATGACTCAACTAGGGTCACAAATCATCCACTAATAGTCCATTGACTAATTTTTTATAGGCTACTTTAGATCACTTTCCAAAAATCTATGGACAATCCACCAAAATCAACTCCTCTTCATACCAATCCATCCCTCATATGGCACGTATTGTGCTCAATATTCTACTCAGTTCCACCCTCCTCTGGGTTTTATATCTCCACAGATACTTCTGCAAACCATCTTCCATATATGTGGTCTATATTGCAAATAAAACCTCACTCTAAGGGTCATGACCCCTTTTCTTCTATGCAAATTTGTGACAGTCTTAAGGGCATACCTTATGGACTGAACATGCTAGGAAACCACCCTAACTAGGGAATTATAATTTTTTCTAATTTCTTTAGAAAATACCTTATCCACCCATAGAAAAACAAAAACTTTTTCCTCCATAAGAGATATGGCCTAGTTCATATGGATCCATAGATTCTAGGCATTTCTTTGATTGAATATTGACCTAAAGTTTAGATCTCTACGACCCTCAAACTATGATTACCTTAGTCAATATTACACCTGTGGATATTTATATTTTGCCCTAAATTCTAGTCAAGGGACTCCTCCATTTTTTTTCTCTTTATCATAGAACCTGCGGCCTACTAATCACCATAAGGTAGGAACTCAACCCTCTATACTATTTCATAATTTGACGTGGCTTTCACATGGAAACACTACTTAAATCACATGCCCAAATTCTCATGAGTCACCTCTCTTGAGCTTGACCTACCATAAGAGAACCAATATTATGCCATCCTACTTCCTAGCTCAAACCCATTAAGGTATGTGACATTCTAGTGAACCCTCACAAGATTATCTTGCTGTTGGTGGATGATCATGACCTCCCTTTAGAAACCCTTACTTAGCCCTCTAACTCGACCTACTTTAGGACTACATCTCTCCTTGCATCCTTGATCAAATGAGGTCCTTATCACTTTATGTTCTTGCCTTCATACTAAGGCCTCCTTACATATATTTTTCCTAGCTAGGCCTCTTAAGGACCCTCTATAACTTATGGGTTTTATCCACTTAGACCTTAGGAAATACTAATTTTCGTTTCTAATTTTTGTTTACGGTTTTAAACCCCATCTTGGGTCCAGAACCACTTTTCTTGTGTTCTTTGCACACAGATCCTTTTGTGACCAAACTCACAAACCCATATGGCTATGCTTGTGGAGTACCTCCCAAGCCACACAATTCAACAACATAGTCTAGTTGTAGTAACCGTAACTTGGTCAAGCTCTTGTAGTCAAGCGAGGACTTGGTTGGGTTCCCAAGTTTCAAATTAAGTAAGGGTAGTTGTGAGGGCATGATAGCCAGGGAGGGTCAAGGCATGCCAAGGAATGAAAAAGCATGCTAACGCATGCTAGACAATGTTAATACATGATGAGGAGTGTTAGGGAGTGTTGAGGCATCACAAGGGATAAATAGGTCAAAATGCATGGAAATGAACAAATAAGAGTGCATTCGAGGGAGTGTCATTGAATTAAAGTATGTCATGGGTGAAATGTGTTAGAAGAAGTTCATAATAAGATTGCAGGAGGAAAGCCTATGGTTGCGATAAGGGGCTTGACAAAGAAGTTTTATATGAAGGGAGACTTTTTGTTGGGCACACCACTATTTTTCCTTTATCTATTTTTTTTTATATGAAATGTGGCACACATTGGATGAATGCTCATGTTTTAAACTATTTTAGACAATAGAATATTGTACATTGTTCTGTATAATCTTTGGGAAACTCGACTTGTGCCAACTTATATCTTGTGTGCCTTGTGCATCTTGTGGTTCTTACAAACTCTGAGTTAATGCTCTAATGTTTATATGAGCTGGACATACATGTGAAACATTTCCTATGTAAGCTATTTTTCTTAGTTGTTTTATGGACATGGCTAGATGTGATCCTTGTCTTGGTAATTTCTTAAGTGAGACAAGTTGAGCTTGGACATGAGTAGCCAAATATGAGTTGTAGGCAGTCCTTAGGTGAACAAGGCATAATGTACTTGTAGTAGGCGCAATTGATCGATTTGTTGTGGATGAAGCAAGACAATGTGACGTGAACTATAGTAGTTAAGGACTTGATTGGGTTCCCCAAGTCCTGAAAAAATCTAAGGCTAGTTGTGAGGGCGTGAGTGACTAAGCATACTATGGAATTCTAACATGTGTCAGATAGTTCGAAGGCATGTAAAATATGCTAAGATGTGTCAAGTGCTAAGGCATGACAAGATGTGAAAGGGTGTGACAATACGTGCGAGGGACTGTCAAGGCAACAAAAATGTGAAAAAAGTTGAAATACAAGGAAATGAACACATAAGAGGGTTAATAAGTCATCAATTTACCTTTTCCAATAGGGGCACACTAGGCACACTAGCAATAGGTGTCAATAGGTGCCAAGTTCTAAGTGCTAGTGCATTCTAAGTGTAAAATCTTCCTATGTTACATCTCATACACTTTCTAATAATTGATCTCAAATAAATTTAATATTAAAGCATGTCAAGTCATACAAAGGCATCTCAATGAATGCTAGACATGCTAAGACTTTCCAAGCACCAACACGTGCCAAGTGCCAATGTGTGTTAGGGAGTGATACACTTGTTATGAAGTGAAAGGGCGTGTCGAGGAGTATTAGCGTGTGCTAGAGAGTGTTAATGCATGCTAAGAAGTGTTAGGGAGTACTAGGAAACATAAGGGAGCACTAGGTCAAAACACATGGAAGTGAATGAATATGAGGTGTGCCATGGACTGTGAGCGAGTGTTATCTAGCATGCCAAGAAGGGAGTGACAAATTATGTTAATCACTTGTAAGTCATGGTAAGGAATATCATGGCATGTCAAGAAGTGCTAGAGTGTGCTAGGGAGTTCCAGTGTGTGCTAACATGTGCCAAATGGTGACAAGGCATGCTAGGATGTGCAAGGTGTCAGGGTATTGCAATATGTGTCAAGGATATTCAAGGAAGCAAAAGGAAGAACCAAGCTAAAATGGAAGGAAATAAACACATAAGAGGGTTAATATGCCATGGCTTTATATTTTTCAAAAGGGGCATGTTAGGCACACTAATAATAGGTTCCAATACATGGAAAGTGCCAATGTGCGCCAAGTTCTAATGTATGTTAATCCATGCCAAAGTGTTCCAAGGCATGGTAGGGACTTCAAGGCATGCCAAAACATGCTAGGAGAGTTCTTATATGTTATGCTAGGTCCTACCAACATGTGCTTGGGCGTCCTAGTCATGGAAATATGTTCTAGGTATAAATATGTTCCAAGACATGTGAGGTGCCAAGGAATGTTAGTGTGTTCCAAAGCATGTTAAGGTGCATCAAGAGTGTTGAGGAGTGCTACTTCACTTTCATTAGTATAATTGCAAGAGCTTGATTATTTATTAAGTAATGTAGTTCCTACGCACACTAGTGAACTTTATCTAAAGGGAATTTGTTAGATAATAAACCTAATAAATATGAATCATGTATTGACTCATAGGAAAACCATATTCTCATGACTTTAGTGAAATGATATACACTAATTACTTCTTAACAAATTGACTAACTCTAACCAGTATTTCATTGGAAACATAATGAAAAGACTCTACAACAATGGTCTTCAATCTTTATCTTTTGAATGTCACCATAAGTAACCAAAAAGAGCATTGGTGAGGGTCAATAAAATATCGTCACTAGAAGTGTCACCAAAGAGAGAATCAGTGATGGGCCTTTAACAACCCTCACCAAAAGTGTCACTGAAAATGGCTTTGGTGACAATCCTTAAATTACCATCACTATATGCACTTAAAACAACACTTTTTTAAGGACCCTCACCATATGTGACATTGGTGACGGACCTTAAAGGTCCATCACAAGCATGACCCTAGGCAATGACCTTTTTTGTTGTAGTGTATCTTAATTAAGGAAGTAAATAGATGTAATTAAAGGGATTAGAAGATATAAATATGTGGTTATATTTTTTCCAAATAGCCTTAAAAAATTCGCTCCTTATTTCATTGCAATGGAAAAATACATATATAGTGTGAATATAAGGAATTAAAGTTTCACACAAGTAATTTCTCTAGAGACACTTAGTTCTTTTAGCAATCACATGTTAAGATCTATTCATGTTTTTAAATTGCTAATGCGTTAAAAATATGTGTTTTTTTCTTTGTATATGAGTTATACAAAAAATAGTAACCCATTCTCCCGATTTTCTTCTCAAACCCATGGCATGTTCTCCTATTTATTTAGCTCAAATGTGAATCCATTATTGTTGATTCATCCCAATACTTATGAAGATAACTAGGAGTGAGGTTGAGGTTTCTTTTTAATTATACAAAAAGTAGTAACCCTTTCTACCAATTTTCTTCTCAAACCCATGGCATGTTCTCCTATTTATTTAGCTCAAATGTGAATACATTATTGTTGATTCATCCCAATACTTATGAATATAACTAGGAGTGAGGTTGAGGTTTCATCACCGAAATTCAACATTTTTTAAAGTTATCTTTGTATTGGTTAAATTATAAAAATTGATATATATTTAAAGTATTCCCTTATGTTGATAGGCATGTTTATTTTGAAATAAGGCTTCTAGAATTTTGATTTAGTTATGAATTATTACCAGTTTGGATGGTATGGATTTAACCTCCATAGAATATTCTAGAATATTCTTGGTAGGATACACAAATAAAAGGTTGAGATTTATTTCCAAAGTAGTTATGTATTATTTTCCCTTTTAATTAAATTTATTAACTAAAAAAATGTCATTTGAACAATTGTCACATGACATGAGTTATGGTTTCTTTGGCATGTGGTATTGATAAGCCATGGTAATTACTCATGGTGTTGTAACGAAGCCTATTTTTAGATTAAGGATATCCATGAGAAAGTGGGGATGAATTTCCATGGTTGAGAATCTTATCACATATCTTTTTTAAATGTATATATATTTAACTTCAATATTAATTATTTTTATCAATAATAATAATAATAGTAATTTTAAATAAATGATTTGAATCCTAGAGAAACGAGATTAAATATATTTGATCATCGAGAGGTAGAAGAGAAAACACAAATATATTCAATAGAAAGAAACTCTTTATTGAACAATACAAACTGCTACGACTACATTGTGTGGAGAAATATATCCTCTTAGAAAGTGAGGCATTATTTATATCCTTCTTAAGTTAAAATACAATGGGTAAATACCATGGGTGAATACCATGGTTAGATACCATGGGAAAATACCATGGGTGGATACCATTTTCCATCCATATCACTCCTTCCCCCTTATGAATAAATAGTCCCCATTGCGTCAAGTTCCCTCTTGAGAAGCTTTTAATGTATATGAGCCAATGAAAATAAACGTTTTGTGTAGTTGGCCCATAAATGTGGTTTTGTGGATGACCCATAATTATTTGTTGCTGAAGAAAAGGGTTTTGTGTGGTTGACCCATAATCATGGGTTTGTAGATGACCCATGACCATGATGAACGAAGATATGAGGATAGAGATACCTTGTAATGATTGTGGGCCAATTGTGATGTTAACAATGTGAATACTAGAAAATGAAATTTGTTGACAAGGGTTTTGTGTGGTTTACCCATAACCATGGGTTTGTGGGTGATCCTTAAACATGATGAATGAGAGTCCAAGGATAGAGATATGACGTAATGATTCTGGGCCAACTATGAGACTGACAACGCATAACCTAGCAAGCGGAACTCAAGATAGTTCACATACCATTCTACCTAGTAGAAATATGAAAGGTTATCTTTGTAAATTCAAAATATCCAATTAGATGTTGGAAGGTCTTTCTTAAGTTGGAAATTGTTTATTCATATTCCTATGATTTGATAATACCATATCTCTATCAATATGTTCCCATTTAAACTAACATTTAATTTCATTTATGGATATTTAAACCATTGCATTGCTTTAACAGTTGTTGCACATCCCACTACATACTTAGATTACAAGTGTCCATGTAAGAGAGAAAAAAAGTTTGGATTTTCCTTCAAATGCTTCAAAGAGAAATTGTGTTGCTAATCTGGCAACTAAAGGAACAACTCCACCAGTCAAAAACTTGTCATAAAATGCAATGTCTAGGATACAATCGAGGAGATTTGCAGCAAGGTCAGCTTGAAGACACTAAAATCTAGTAAACTATTTGTCAATTATTATAAGAACCCTTTGAAAAAGTGGATGATATATAATAATGATACCATGTAGCTAGGAATATGTCATCAAGACTCATTAATAATATAGCTTCATATGACCACTCTTTTGCACTAGAAATTTTCAACGTGGAATATTCTAAAGCATCAAGTACATGAATATTCCACATATCCTTGTTATATAATCTTGTAGGGCGATTAAGAAAAAGGCCTCTTCCTGAATGCCATGGTTTCTAGAAGAATTCAATATAACAAAATGATGCTTATACTTCCATGGCACCCAAGGTGTCACAATGATAGGACCCCCGAAGGACCTCACAACACTTTGCAAGAAATACATGGTCAAATAAGACAAATTTCTATGGATGTCGACCCATCAACAGAAAATAATACACGATATTCCCCACGATACTCAAGATAATAAGGATACTTTCTCTTAACATCATCTAAACAAAATGGTGCCTTTTCTTCCATGGCACCTAAGGTGTCACAATGATAGGACCCTCGAAGGACCTCATAACACTTTGTAACAAATACATGGTCAAATAAGACAAATTTCTATGGATGTCGACCCATCATCAGAAAATAATACACAATATTCCCCATGGTACTCAAGATAATCAGGATACTTACTCTTAGCATCATCTAGGTTAGCATCATCATACAAATCCATGTCATCGGAATCGTCGAACCCTGACCCCAATGCATGAATTTTCACTTCATCAATAATTCTTATAATCCTGACAATGCTCTATACACGTTAGTCTGCACAATCATATATATTGCTAGTATGAGCATCCAAAACGTTTCTAGGAAAATTCTTCAAAACACACTCATGATTTTGAATTCCAATCATTGTTATTCACATGGTAACATTTGCAACAAAAATTTAGGAAACAAAGTCCCAACATGTATATGTAATGTGAATAAAATATAGGATATCCATAATTTGAAGTTGGTTTTCAATTTTAGCCCCTTTTTGAGAAAAAAAATATCATTTTTAGAAGTTTTGAACTTTTGGTAAGAAAAAGTAATTTTTTTGTTTAGAAATTCATTTTACAATAAAAAGAAAACTTGTTAGAAATCTTATTAAATTTCTATCTTATTTTTTTTCTAAATTATTAATATTTGGTATGTCAACTTAGCAATTATTTGACTTTGTGTTCTTTAAAAATCAAGGGATCGATAAAATGTCATGTTTTTGTGCACCTGCGTATTCCTTCTTAACCTTGCTTTTTTGAAAAAGTAAATAAGTTGCAAGAATCTAGATATACTCTTCTTCAACATGGCTATATTTATGAAGCAAACAGATACCTATCATAATTGCTAGATTTTTTTGAATTGAACCAATGTGAAAAACTACATATTTTAAATTTGTCTAACAAAGCACCATGTTTCTCACGATATTAGTTAAAACCAAAAAAATATAAAAAACTACCCATTAAATAGGACAAACCAACATAATGCACCATACATTTTCCATATTTTGCACAATGTATTTTGGAAGACATAATATTTCGATTCCACTTAATCATAATGAACTTCAGGAAAAAAAACACATTTTACAACAAAATTAGTTAAAATTAGAAAATATCTATGAAATTCCATAAAATTTACATCTAATTAAAGTATATTCAATTATGAAAATTCTAGTGTTGGTCCCAGAATTAAATTCACTATATTTGGTGGAGTTTAACTATCCTGAAATTGGTGAAAGATGAAAAAATGTGCTATAGAGCCATTGGTCATGGAAATAAACAGTTTGCGATCATATCAAAGGAAAGTATGTGACCATTTCATCCAAAAAATATAAATAAAATCTGCTGCAATGTCATTTTCTCAGTCTCATCCATTTTCCATATGCAACTCTTGGATAATGAACATTCATTCAATGGGCCTTTTCAATAGTAAATTTTTTGGGCTAGATTTTAGATAGTGAACTTTTCTTACTAAAAAATTACTTGAATAGGTAAATAATATTATGGATATCATATTTCCATATGAAACTTATGGATACCAATCTTTTTGGATCTACCTTTTTGACAATGAACGTTTTTGGGCTAGCTTTTTGATAGTGAACTTTTTTTAGTAACAAATTTCTTGAATAGTTACATAAGATTGTGGATAGCATAACTAAGAATTTTTAAGGTTTTAGTATTTTTTTTTTCAAACTTTTCTTCTACTGAAAATTTCTGTCACCCACTTTCTTCTCCATGATTGTAATTTTTTTTAAATTTCATTCTAGGCTATAATATGTTTCTTCGAAATTATATTTTTTAATAAAAAATGTCATTAATTTTTTAAAAATATATATAGATTGAATTATCATAGGTAATCAAAGAAATTACAAGAGAAAATATGATTGAATTAGAGACACTGAGGATCCCACGGGGCTTTGGATTGACAGTGAATGGGTGCACTATTAAGGCACTCCTTGTGATAGGTCACTGTTTCAAATCCCTCGTGGGTGCTTACCTACCAAAAAAAAAGAATTAGAGACATTGGCGTTTGTAGAGAACACTCAAGAAACTATTACAAAAGAAAGAAGGAAGAATGTGTAAATATTGAAAGGGAAAATGAATCTCAATAAGAAGAAGTTGAACTAGGTATGTAAACAGACATACTATAAATGATATCTAAAATTTAATAGTGTATTGTGCAATTGAATTTTGATTTGATGAACTAATTTGAAAAATATTTTGTAATGTAAACAGAAAGATATTTTCCTCATAACATTGATGGTGAGATTGAAAATGTTAAAAGAGAAAGTGAAGAAGAAAAAGAACGAGTCATTGGTGAAGTTTTTGAAGATGCTCAAAGAGATTCAAGTGAAGTAGAAGTCTAACCACCCGTAGGTATGTGTATATATGTAATGTATTATTAAAATTATACATATTTACTAGTTTCAATTTCAATCTCTATTTTTGAATTTAATTATTTAATGTATGTTTATAATCATTTACATCAAATTCTCATATATATTGTTGAAATTAGTATAGATGATGAGATGTTAGAAAATGTTGACACTAGCACATATGGAGATAAAAAAGCTAATGATGTTATATGATATCATGTTAAGTTGATTATTGATAAGTTCTTCAAAGATGAAAATGTGGCAACTCAAACTCAAATTTTGAGAGGTCTCTTAACATTGAAGAAATTAAAATAAGATACAACAGTATCGGACCTTCGAAATTCAACAAAAGATAAAATAATGAAGGAGAATGTAATTGAAAATATAGGTAGTGCTCTAAAATCAATTGGAAGATCTAGAAACAAAAGTGAGCTAGATGCATGTATAGCAATACAAACATCAGTGGTTTAATCAAATTCTCAAGAAAATCACTAAAAATAGGGAAAACGCATTAGGGATGTTACAAAAAACATTGCACAATCATATGAAATTTTGATTGCAAATAGATGCAAATGATGAAATTTATTGCTAGACAGTCATTTTTAGGCAACGATTCAAAGATATTGGATGAAAAAATTATGTGGTTGACCTAGGGAAAGGGATGTGACGCAATGAATAATAACACAAAATTGATATGAAGAACATCCAAAACATATCTTGAACAACACTCACATAGGTTTTTTCAAGAAGTTAAAAGAATAGAATCTTGGAGTTAATGTCTCAATCAATATTATTGTGTAACAAAAGCTATGGTATGTTAAGTCTATCACTATACATGACACTTGTTGTTGTTGTTATCATGTGGAATTTAAATTTTATTATGACACCTTCCTTGATTTTGGTTAAATTGTTTGGAGAAATTCACCTCCTCCTTCCATTATCCATGATTTCAAATCCCAGATTCTTTGTGGAAGAGAAAATCATGAATTTTTTTACCAAAAGAAATGTGTTGGTTGTAGAAAATGTGATCAATGTGGAAATTTGAATTTGTTTCACAATAAATATCCTACTAATATGAATGCTCAATCATTTTCTAGCATAAAAGTGGAATGGAAAACATATGAATATATTCATACACCGATTGGTGACAGTGGTAGCACAAGTGCTAAAAGGATTCATTTAGAAGAAGATGAAATTTTTGTGATGGAGGTTTTGAAGAAGTTTGAAACATACATTTATATATGTTGATAACTAATTTCTTGTTCACGAATATTTGAGTTTTCACATTATTTTTTATTTTGCAACAAATGTTTTTATTGTAGTTTCATCCATTAACAACATAGAAAATGTCAAGTGTTATTTGATGTGGTGCACTGAATGAGAGATGATGTTATTTGAGGAATACGATGATAATGAATTTATATATGAAATAGGGTATATTATATTGAAATGATAATTTTTCCAAGAAACTCATCAAACCAAGAGTTATGTTTACTTTTGATTCTATCAACGCGATGCCATAAGTTATCAATATAGTCAATTGGTGTATGCAGTACAAATTAATTTAATAGAAGTTAAATCAAGAAAAAAATTGAAATTTAAAAAATGGAGAACGTCAAAATCTGATCATGAATGAATCATTGAGGATGGCATCCCATTAGAACCTTTTTAATTGAACTGGCCAACAATATATTATCCTTGTACTCATCTCTTAGAAAGAGTTCAAGTAGATTGTTCAGCTTCCACGACCTTTGGCTTTCCATTTTCAACAATTTTCTTTAGACTTCATTGAATAATAATATTACAAATAATGCATTCATTACAAATTTCTATGCTTTTCAGCATGTTTCTCGTTTGCCTTGAAGTGGATTTATCATCATCTTTTTTTTTCTTCATTTAATTTTATAACGTTTTCTTCTTTCCATTATTTTTTAACCTTTGAATGTATCAAAGAATCGACTATGTTATTATAATTAATTATTTTCATGCTTCATATTTCATGTAGTATATTTCTGATTAATCGAAAGCTTGAAAAATCATATCTTCGATATTATCATGCCACAGTACATGTTGACTGTAAGATTTAGGATCAATGCCTTCTAATGATATTCAAGGATATTTGATGGTCTCTTAAATGTTAAAATTAATTCCTGAAATATGATGAGTAAATGTCAATTAATGATTGAACTTGAGAGAGCATTATCCAAAATACTTTTTTTGCATCCTTTTAATAAGATATATTCATCACGCATTTTATTCTCTATGTCATATTTGTGTCCTATCAAATATTTTTAGTTTTATCTTAATGACATCCTTTACCTTATTAAAATATCAAATTACCATCAATTTCAAATACTTTGAATCTCTTGTACATCTTGATATAATCAAATTAGTGTCCTAAATAGGTCAAAAAATGTATTTTATCATGTGTTTGTCCTGTACATGTAGTGGATACACCATATATATGTGCATTGCATAATATACATTATATGAATCTATTAACTAACAATTTATGCTCCACACATAGTATTTAATATTTGAAAAAATCGTTTATTAAGAAAAAAGTTAGGCCCGCCTTGAGATTAATGAAACTTTTGAGATTAATGCAACTTTTTTTTATTCAACATTGTAATATTTAATTCCCAATCTCTATGCATTCTCAAATTTCATGGAAATACAACGGTAATAGACTTTAAGACAAAGAAGTTACTTTAACTTTAGAATGTATGTATTTAGCAAGCTTGATGGAATATCCTTTCGTAAAAACACATATCTCATATATATGCACCATAAATCTCATAAAAATATGGATAAAGGGAAATGGTCTATTATATATGGGGAACTTACTACTCCAAATTTGCTTATAAAACATAAGTTTATGAGGCTATAATATAATTTCTTCTTCTATGGAAATAACTCAAAGCTAACCTAAAAATTTGCAACAATTTAAGGTCTACCATCAAACACTAAAGATTGTTCATGTCTCAACAACCTAATCATTGGGTTTAATCCACCATTGGTCATGCTTTCAATCACAAAACTCTGTTTTTCAATACTTTTTCTAGTCCTAGGTTAAAAAAACCTTCATACATCTACATGCAAATATACTAGATCAATATAGCATTACCTTTAATAGAAGCAGGATAATGATAATTTGTGAGGGGTTTACTTTAATAAGGTGGGATGGATAGGAGATCACATAGTTATGATGGTGCATACTTCAAATGGTTTCGATCTTGGGAATTTGAAATAGATCAAGGATGTATATCAATGGAATGGATATGATTGTGTCATAACTTACTTTCCAAAATTTTCATAATAAAATCAGGTGAAGACAATGATTAAAATTACAACTATAACATGAAACCTAAAACCAAACAAAAGATTTCGAAATTTACTAGAAAAAGAAAGCAAAGGTTGATCAATGAGAACTTTGGTGGGTAATAATGGCTTCCATAATGTCACTTATTTGTGACTACATTTTTTCACAATTTTGATGCATTCTACTTATCATTTAAATTCAAACGTACATCATTCAAATTTGGTATGGGTAAATTGTAAAATTTACAAAGGGTATCAAAAGTTGGGTTCTAAAGCTCTAGATATGTGAGCCATAGAAAGTACAAAATAAATGGAAATTTACTTTCAGTGATTCATATTCATGAAATTAAATAAAAATCCTTCAAGTATCAAATTGTTCATAACGAAAAATGTACCATGTTTCATAATTAAATTTTATACTGTGTTTTCATTGAACAAATCCATTTTAAAACTTAAGTATCAACCCACATCCATATTAGCTCTTCTAGACAAGTTGATAATCTATTCATGAATGAAACATGTGCATCATGCTTTATAATGAAATTTTAAGTTATGATTACTTTCAATATTCATCAACGACTTGATAAAACCCCACGTATCAACCAATATCCATAGTAGCTCTAGCCTTCTACAACATGATACTTGATTCATGAATGTAAAACAATTGCTTTGAATATTCATTGAACTTGATAAAACCTAAGTATCAAACCACATCCATAGTATATTTTATACAACATTATAAGGTTCATCATGCAAAATGTGTACCACGATTTTTCCAATGCAAATTTACTTTCATTGCTTCACATGCAATAACAAAGTAAATCTAAAACCTTTAAGTATCAAACCGTGCATCATGCACAATCTACCCTGTTTATAATGCAATTTTATAGTATGCTTGTTTTGTACAACTTCATTTTAAAAATTAATTATCAACCCACATCCATAGGAGCTCTTCTATACAAGATGATAATCTATTCATGGATTCAAAATGTATAACATGTTTTATAATGCAATTTTAAGTTATGATTTCTTAAGACTTCTTCACCATGATAATATTCATGAATGCAAAATGTACCATGTTTTATAATTTGTAATTTTACTATATATATGATTTGTTTTAATATTCACTGAACAACTTGACAAAACCTAAGTATTAACCCACGTCCATAGTATCCTCTATAATATTGGAACATTCATCATGAGGAATGTATAAACTCCAAATTTTGTATATTAAAAATATCAATTCATGATAAAGAGTTATATAAACAATATGTACAAAATTTATATCATGATAAAAGTTTATAATAAATAAATTATCAAACACAAATATACATAAAGGATAATCTCGCTCGAATCTACAGTCTATCATCATTCTCATGGGTGCCCTGGACAACATGTGTAATATGCATATATACATAATATTTTGTACTTTTAAATTGAATTTTAATATATTAAAATTAAATTCAAATTTTATCATCAAAACAAAATTATAAAAGGTTTCAAATTCCATGCAATACCTTTAAGTGTCTATCATCAAAACATCCTCCTAGGTTCCTTGAACAACATGCTCATGAAACATCCTCATCGATGCCTTAGACAACATGCTCTATCATCATACTCATGGATGCCCTGCACAACATGTGTAATATACATATATACATAATATTGTTTACTTTTAAATTAAATTTTAATTTATTAAAATTAAATGAGAATTTTTATCATTAAAACCAATTTTATAAAAGGTCTTAAATTCCACGCAATACCCCAAAAGTGTACGTCATCAAAACATCCTCTTCGGTTCCCTGAACAACATTTTTATGCACTCTTTCTTCACGGTGTTCACCCTACATCATGTCCTTCATGGATGATCTATACAACACATGTACATGTATATATAAATTATATAAATATTTATATATTTAGCTTTATAACAATTTAAAATTGCACATGAAAATGCATAAACTCGTAATATTAAAAAGTTTGAAACAACATTTTTCAAATGTCTAGATGATCCAATATACATAGCTAACTCCATAGCTAATGTCCTTAGAGAAGGAAGAATGCTTTCACAAGCCTAAAATTCAAATATTTTAAAATTCTAAGATAGATCACATTTTGTTTATTTTTAAATTTATGAAGTTTACAACTTGATTTAAATAAATAAATGACTTGACTCAGTTTATAACGAAACAATTTTGAAATATTCAATACTTATGACGAGCCAATCTCTATCACATCTCCTAATATGGAGGAAGAGAGTTCTGAAGTGCCGAAAATGCAAGATGGAATAGAAAACTATAAATATTTAATTATGTAATTATTTATTTTACAAAAATGTCAACATAATACCGATATGATAAAAATAAATTAATAGTATGGACTTGTTAAAAAGAGAGTAACATCTCTACACATATCTTCACTTGAACTTGAACATGGCAACATTATATCAAATTTTTTGTTCAACAATCAAGTTAGCTACAAATGGTGAACATATGAAACATCTAAGTTGGATTATATATCTAAAAAAAAATTTAAAAAGTATATGTGAATCCAATTTAACATAAAATTAGATCCTCATAATTTACATTACATTAAACAATCCCTTCTAAACATAACACATAATGATCCCATGCCCTCTTCCTCATGACTAATTAGGTATTTCTAGCCAGCACGGTAAGCATTTGCATATGATCTAGCCTCTTCAATATTCATGGCATCTATTTCCACGTTTGATTTAAATACAAAATTAGCATGTGGATTAGCTCATGCTCCTTTTTGATTTAAACAAACATCTATTCTAGTCAATGCAGTTTGTATGTTTTTTCAAATTTCCTCCCTTACTTCTTGACCAATATGAGAACTGGCATACATCTTCGATCGCAGAGTTACGAGACATGGTGGTTAATACCAAAGGAGGCATAGGACGAGGCATGAAGTAACACTAAATGCACCCTTCCGATCATATTTCCAACCTTTTCCAGCACCATAATATTTGGATTGAAGGTTGATATAAGTAGGTTTCATACCCTCAAAACACTTCACATAAAAGAATCAGAAAAAATAATCTAGGACCTCACCATTCCATGGAATCTTGCCATAAAATGCACAAAACATGTCATACAAATGGTGGGCTATTATAGGGTGCTTGAAAAAATCCATCTTCAACATTTTTCTTTTCGACCCTTCTTGTTATGAAACTGTCTCACAAAAAGATAGAAAATATAGATTAACGACTTCAAAATCAACCTCTTCGAGGGGGAAGCCTCCTTTACATTACACAAATGAATAATTCATGGATGATACAAATGACAAGACCTCATTTCTATATATTGGAGTCTAATGGGTCCCAATAGAATGAGAGCCTACATAACAATAATATTGTAGGGGCCCAACAATAACAATAGTGGGCTTCTATGGGGCATAATAATAACAACATGGGGAATATATGGGCACAATAATATAATAAGGGGGTTGCACTAATAACAATAACGGGTTACATTAGTAGTATATGGACCTAGCATGCCCCTCTCCTTCAAAAAGTGTTTTCCTCAATACTTGAGTAGTTTTGGATGCTTCTTTATAAAATTCTCATTCTCCCATGTGGAATCTCTAGTGGGTAAGTTCTTCCACTTGATGAGATACGCTAAAGTTGATTGATTTCATAGCTGTCAATTTCTTGTTTTTGAGATTTCTTCCAGTTCGAATATGATTTTTGCTTCCTCTTCAAGTTCTGGCAATATTGTAGCCTGAATGAAGATCCAACTTGGTGAAGTAAAAAGATCCATGCAATTCATCAAATAATTCATCAATGACAGGAATGTGAAATTTATCTTTAATAGTGAGATTTTTGAGCTCCATATAATTCAAACACATGTGGCATGATCAATCCTTCTTATGCACCAATACTACTAGAGTAGAGAAAGAACTTTGACCAGGTTGAATTATATGAACCTCTAGAATTTACGTAACCATACATTCAATTTCACTCTTTTGGGCATAGGGATATCTGTAAGGCCTCATGTTTGGAGGAACACTTCCTGGAATCAAATGAATAGAATGATCATGATCACGAAAATGTGGGAGGTCTTTAAGAGTCTCAAATACCTTGGAATGATTTTCCAAGGCTTTTTGAAGATCTAGAGAAATAGATGATTTCGATGTGGGAACCTCTAGCGAAAATAATTGTGAAATTATGCCACATTCTTATTTCTTCAGAATATTTGTCTTTCCATTAGAGCTGATTATCTTTCCCAATTTCCCTGTGATACCTCTTAATTCAACTTCCTTTTCCTCCAAAAAAAAAATTCACAAAAAGTTCTTAAAAATTAAATGCTATTATACCCAAGCATTGTAGCCATTGGACTCCTAGTACAACGTTAGCACCACCCATTGGAATGGAAAGCATTGGTTATTCCATACATATTCTCCCATAGATGGCTTGATATTATGGCACTCTCCATAGTAATTTATGGTTCCTCCACTTGCAAACATCACTTGACACTCTCATTTTGGATATAAGAAGTAATTCAATTCCTTGGCTATCTTACAATGAAAAAAATTATAGGTACTTCCCGAATCAATCAACACTATTACCTTTTTCTTCTTGATATGTCCTTCTATCTTAATAGTTTGAGTGGTAATTCTGGCCAATGGATTACAGGATTCTGGAGCTTGCAAAACCCCTAAATTTCTCAGATCATATCACCGAAATATAGCAAGAGAAGATCTAAAATTCGGACCTGAGGTTCAGAATGATTTCGTGTTTTTTTTAGCTTCTAAAACTTTGTAGACAAAAATTTATATCGAACATGTTGTATGACGTATTTGGAGCAGCGAAACCCTAGAATCCAAAGGTTTTGATACCAAATGTTATGAAACTAGCTCACAAAATGATAGAAAAGAGAGATAAATGACTTCAAAATCCACCTCTTCGAGGGGAAAACCTCCTTCACATTACACAAATGAACAATTCTTGGATGATACAAATGACAAGACCTCCTTTCTATATATAGGAGTTTAAGGGGTCGCAATAGAATGAGAGCCTACATAACAATAATATTGTAGGGGCACAACAATAACAATAGTGGAATTCTATGGGGCACAATAATAACAATGTGGGGACTATATGGGCATAATAATACAATAAGGGGTTTTCACTAATAAAAATAATGGGTTACACTATTAGTACAGGGACCTAACACTTCTTTAAAATTAAACATAGATTTGGCTTGTTCTTTTGGGACCCTCCTATCCACCTCAGCCCATTTATTAGGCCCCATCATTGCTTCCTTACGATTCCTCATCATATCCATAAATCCATCACTCATTGGCCCAAGGTTATTATAAATATCGACAAATTTATTTAGAGAGTGAACAACTATTTCTAAGCTTTATCATATCTGCAAGGAGCTCTAAGTTCCCAAAATATTTCATCAATTTTGAATAATGAGATGTAGAGTTGTGTAATGTACACTCTTGAATATTTCTCTCCCAAGGAAGCTCATGAGGAACATCTGACATATAGTTGGTTAAAGTCATATATTATTCTTCTTGAAATTCCATCCTTGGCCAACCTTGAATTTCTTCTACATTTTCACCCTCCACTTGAATATAATTACATAAATATTAAAACATTTTGATGTATTTATATACACACAAAATAGGCATACATGTATATATACATAAAATATATTTACGTACACAAATTTGTTTTAACGTAAATAAATTTAAATTATATAATTTACTAGATGGAGGTATATGAACCGATTGATATTCAAAGCTGCCCGGAGATTGTTGAGCACTCTCACACGTAAGTACATGAGTTTATTGAGCTTTTTAACCACTAAGAGAAGGTTGCACACCCTCACATGACGACCTAGTGAGAGATTCCTCTAAAAGGGATGGGATTTATAAATTATTAAAGTTAAATTAACAAAAATAATTCAATATGTATGTACATATGATTCTACCAGTATCATTTAAGTAAGTTGGCACATAAACATATATATACCAAGATGATGATGTAACAAATGATGGTACTCCTTTGAGTCATTTGACACTCTCCTCAATCTAAAATGTGATTCATCTGATACTCTCCTCTATTTCCGACCAATCTCACCAACATGCATAGAAGTTTGTGCTTGAGACGATTCTCAAGACTCAATTCAAGTCATACCCCATCTATGCCTCGAGGAATCACATGTTGACTACTCATGTGATTAGCAAGACACTTGATCCATATATATATATACATATATACA
>APFE030008859.1:145028-160079 GCA_000404065.3 Pinus taeda
ATTTAAAATTACTATTTCAAAAATTCAAGAATTCAAAAAATTAATGAGAAAAATAAATGTAACTGTTTAAGGGTTTCTTCAAAATTATTTGGTGTATAGTTCTCTTTGGCCCAAGATAAACATAAACATAAACAACAACTAAATACTCAATATTTAAATGTTCAATTCAAATATACTCAAGAATAAAAACACAAATTCTAAAGTGAAGATCTTGAGAATTAAATACAAAAATTTCTTAAACCTATCACCCCTTTAATTCACCACGTAGTATAGTATTGAAGGAACCACATGGTCATTAAAGACACCAAATTTATAACTAAAAAACACACACATATCAGAGATATCTTATAATGTCCATTAATAAATTTTGATGGAGTGGTTCTTGATACATATTCATCTTTCAAACACAAATCTTGAGTTCACATTTCCCCATAAAATATATCACTAGACATCTTATTAACATTTGAAAAATGAATTATGGTAAATTATAGAGATTGACTGGAAATAATTTTTTCTTCTCTGTGTAGTTGTTTAAACTTCTTCTTTTTGACTTGGTATATTCCTTTCATCTAGTTGCACACAAGATCAGAATTGGTGAATACTACAATGCCATTAGATCCATTGTCCCTAGTTGGTCATAAGTCTTGTATACGTGCAATATAATATGTTTCATTGTTTATTATCATTCCAGGTACATCACTTTTCCTTTGTAAGAATTTTTTCTTCACAATATTGTATAAAACATACATAATCACAGATTGTCCTGGATTGGGAGAACAAAAAACTTCAATGCATAATGTCCAGTTTTCAACCATGTTTAATTAGTTTTTTTACCCTTTGTTATAGACATATTTGGGTACTGCAACCACAATCATATATTTCCATAAACCAAGGACTTTTGAGTCCCTAAAAGTGTTGTTTCATAACCTAAAGGAACAGGGTCAGCTAATTACATCATCTCCCAGAAGTTCTCCATGGAAAACTGCTCAGAACTGGTCAAAACTGGACCATACAGACTGCTCAGTGCTAAGGGTGCGATGCATCTTACCTGCCACATGCAAAAAATGCAATTCATACTGAAAATCTGTTCTATATGGTACAATGGGCGAGAGTAGACAAATGGCAGAGACAGTGTGCAAGGTGGATGATCATGGAATCTTCCATAAACTTCTCCTGTGACACTTGCCTCTTGGAATTCACCCATGGATGAGTAAGAGATCATGAGTCTCCAAGTGGAACCAGGAACTATCAGAGAAAGGACACTAATCAGAATCCCAGAAGCTGACTCACCCCCATGCAAACATCTATATATGGATCCCTCATCCTAGAGATCCAAAGGCTGTAATCTAGTATTTTGTAAGGAAGTGTTGTGGGTTTCTTAGTGAAATATCACAATGTTGGGTGATCTAAGCTTTTCATGAGGTGAAGAATGGCTTTCATGCTGGGTTAGATCAATGGGTTGTAATCCTCTCTTCTACTCTTTCTATCAATAAAGATATTTACGTTTTCCTCCACATTCTTATATGTTTGATGATATATGCCTTTGTGTGGTCAATATATATCTGGTCCTATATTGTTTAAGATTGTAAATCTCTGCACTTTGAAGGTATTATGCTACTTTGACTTTACAGGTTCTCTTTGAAACGGGGTAAGAAAGGGAGGAGCGGCAAAGATCTGTCAAAGGGGAGAAGAAATAAGAAAGGAGCCAAGCGAAGACTGAGGTTGGTACTCTCTACTTCTCTCTCATCTACTTCTCATAAAGGAAAACATAAGTAACTTTAGTTTGTTTGTTTCTAAGACAGCTACCCATCTTAGTGGGACTAGCAGCTCTGAATGGACACTAGATTTCCCGATAACAAAATGGCGACTCCGCTGGGGAGAGAATAGCTTGTTTGCTTGTTTATATTTGTTTGCTTTATAAACTACAGACGGAGCCTGAAGTTAAGCCAACTAGCCTTCGAATTGCATTTGCTATGCAAGTGCAAAGTAGATCAATGCTACTTCAGTCCATCTCTGGGTTTTGTTTATAAACTGAACAATTGATTTGCAAACATCCTAATTGCCCTGGTGGTGGCTCAAGTAACCTCATTAGATCAGCCCCTATGATTTGTATTTACTGACTATCATTAGCTCCACCTGAATCCCTGAACTAAGCTACAAACTGTGACCAAAAACCAAGTTAAAGTCTCTTCCCTAGACCATCGCACTGTCTCCTTTAGGAAATATGGATGCATCGCACCTCCCATGTGTAGTAGGTGAGATGCATCCCTATTTCCCTGTGTTACTGGTGCGATAATCAGATAAGACTATTTCTGCCTCCAAATTTTGGTTTTTCTTCATTCTCTTCAGCTTTATTAAGGATTTTTGCTATTTATGATCAGTATACCACTATTGAAACTCCCTTCCTTTGCATTATTCAGCCTCCATTGTACAAAGAATTGTGAATGCTTTTATGTATTTTTCACCATTTACAGTTCTCCTTTACAAATAGTAGCTTAATCGAACTGTCGTCTTTTGATTTGAAAGTGTCACAAGTGTCGTTTACAGTCAAATAAAAGAATCCTACTCTTCTTGATGGTCGATTACACTGATACTCTTGTATTTGATTTGAATTAATAGTATTTCAAGTGTCGAAAGCAGTTTTCAATTCAAAATCGAAAAATGACATCCTTATCTTCCTTTTGTCTTTTGAAGAGAAAATTGTTAGTATTGTCGCTTTGAAAGAAAATATAATTTAGATTTGTACTTAGCATTCTTTTTGTCATTCATACATTAAGAAATTGGAAAACAAATATATGCATGTGCATTTGCATTTAGACTACTTTTTGATTTTGATTTAGGACAGTGCATCTAGTGTGTGCTCTCTGCTCTATGTTGAAAGAATCTCTCTTCTCTTTCTCTAGTAGCTAGGATTTTCATTGCAAAAAGAAGAGTAAATGACTGTTTATCATCTTAGATTGAATTTTTAGGAATTGTATATCTACATCACGCGGTGAACCTTAAAGGAAAACTTCTTAAGAAAGATCAACTGTAAAATAAATTCAATTAACATAAAAATGCTTTGGAATCTAACGCACAACATTTAGAAGTCTAGGCTAGAGATGTATTCTGACATCGTAAAGCCTGGTAACTATCGCTTTCATCATAGCTTGGGTGATTCCTCCTCTTTGAGATGACAAGTGCCAGTACGGACTTGTGCTCCCACGTACCATCAAGTATATATTAGGAGACCACAATAGGCTATATCCTTTATCCTTAGGAAGCCGTGTCTACCGCCCTATCGATCGCAATGCACTGAACACAACATTCGAGAAGATTTTTAGCTATACCGTAAAAAGTATTCTGCAGTTTTGTGATTGGTTTGGTAATCCCTCTGTCTAGATTTCCAGAGTAATCTCTTTCGTTCCCTTTTAGACTCCTTAAAATAAAAGGTCCATCTGAGCACTTGTCACTTTAGGATCATTAAAAATCGAAGGCGACTAGAGTCATCTTTAGCTTTTTCTCAACTATTAAAAATTGAAAAATCAAGTTGTGTCAAAGCGTCTAAAATTCATTTAATTCGGAATCACTTTTCCCCCTTTATTTTGAGTTGATCAAGTAATCTGCAATCGTGGAAGAAAGTCAATAGAAACCCCGTCATTTGCGGAGACTAACGAGTCAACCATATTTGACTCCGAAAACAAAACTATTCCAGACCAAGCGAAATCGTTTAACTAGATCAAAATCCCTGGGTTTGCTTAGAACTTGTGTTCCAACATCCTCAAAGACTCCAGTTACTCCAACCACTTATGGTATCTGTGCCTTTACAGAAGAATTTCCGTAGTCACAAGAGGACATTAGAATTGATCCTAGTGTAATGGTAAACACTTCTATTCTTGAACTAGCTCCATCTACAGCTAATTTAGAAGGTGTTATCCTCCCAACATCTGTCGCTATAGAGTCTATACCTTCTTCGGCACCAGAAATATTTTACGGACCTGACGGTCTACCTCTCCCACCTAGATTGATTGCTATAAAAGAGATTGTGGAGGATCTTCCATCTAGTACTCCATCGCATTTTGGAGCTGGGATCAACCTATATCCTTCTTTGTCAGAAGTTAGTCTCCCTTCATCGCAAGTTCCTGTAGAATGGCTAGGAAATCTTTTGGATAGACTCGATATGTCTGAACAACCGTCAACATCCAGGACTATGTCATATGACGCAACAGCAGCAGAATCTCCTGCTACTACTCCAACAATGCTCACTAGTGTAGCATTTGTCCCAACTAGCTCTCAACCACTAGACGGAGTCCACCGAGGGACTGTTTCGACAGTATGGCCTGTTCTCATTTGTTCATCTGGAATAATATCTGGAATCTCTTATGTTGGGTCTCAGAAAATTGATCCTTCACAACAATATCAATTTGGGCAGTCCAGTCTCTAGAGGCCAATCTTACCTTTGAACACCGAACTACTGCCATATGGGGGGCAATATGCCCTTTCATTGTTCCCTCCATAAGGACAACCATATGAGAGTTCACAACAGAATTCGGGTAATGTTGGAATTACATCCAGTGGTTGGGTGCCAATACTGCCTCAACAACCAAGAGTTGTATACTCAATGCAACCAAGTCTGCCTATGTCGAATATCCCCACTACACCGGCTATTGTGACAGTGTCGCAAGTACAAGCGTTGCCTGTTGTATGCCAACCTCAAGTTTCTCAGGTCGTAATACAACAGCCTCTTGTCTCCACAACACAACCACAATCACCAATTAGTGGCTCCTTAACAAGAACGACCTAGGTTCAAACAGGTACTATTACCCCTCATCTTGGTTAGACAGCCAGTATTGGACAACAAAAAATGGCTTCACAACCATGGCTAGGACAATATCAACAGCCGCAATTCCAACAAGCTTACCAAGGACCTAAGTAGAAAAACTTTGTGGGTAATGGGAAACCGTATATTCAAAACGGTCAATCATATCATAATGGTTATGCCCATCAGCCTTACCAAAGTTATCAGCATCAAATACATTATGCTGGTATGCAAAGACCCACTGCTCAGGTGATCCCATCTTATCCTGGGTATGCTTCGCCAAACCTAAATCAATAGTTGCCCTTCGTGGCGACTTTAGAGTTACCAGATCTAAATCGGCTAACAAACGATCCAATTGCTTATGCCCCTTGGTGGCCGGTGATTCCAAATAAACTTCCATCAGATATTACTAAATTTAATGGAAATCCGGGTGAAGACCTGTCGAATCATGTGATGACCTTTCATCTGTGGTGTTCGTCCAACACTCTCAATAATGATTCGATTAGGCTTTGCCTTTTTCAGCGAATGTTAACTGGTCTGGAAGCAAAATGGTACATCGAATTGCCTAGAGCTTCATTCGATAACTTCAGCACCCTTGCTACAACCTTTTTAACCCATTTCCAGTTACCAATAAGGTATGAAACAGGAATAGAGCTTCTTACCAATTTCAAGCAAATGGAAACCACTCACATATCTGATCATATTCATGAGTGGCGACATCATCGTAGAATGGTAAAAACATATGTTCCTGATCAGCTGCTAGCTGAATGGTTTATTAAGTCATTGTTGCCTTCTATTACAGAAGATGTGACGAAGGGAGGTGTCGTCACTAAAGAGCAAGTCATTGCTCATGCACAATATCTAGACTTGATCTATACTAAGTCTGGCATGCTCTACGACAAAATCCCTGATGCTCCTAGACCGGATTTTTTCGTTGCTCCTCCTCCTAAATCAAACAAAGACTCTCATGCTAGCAATGGCGTGATAGGTACAACTAGCACAAAAACCATAAAGGCTACATCAAAGAAAGCCCGTATGGTTTCTAGTCAAAATGCAAATGAGGAACTTCTCGCCTCAGAGGTTAATGCCGTGTCGACTGACAAAGGCAAAGAACCAAAGAAACCAGGAGGCAAGAAGAAAAAGAAAGGGAAAAAGAAGAAGCAGGATGAGTCGTCACCTGAAAAATCTTCTGCAAACCCTTCTGGGCAAAGGAAACCCCCTTTAAGGTGTTAGATATGCGATGAGGATAATTGGACAAGAGATTGTCCACATAAAGCTAAAGTTAAGAAACTCTTTAAGAGTTAAAAAACCTCAGCAGTATTGACTGATCCATTTCCAAACCCGGGAACCAATCTAGTTGCTAATGCTTCCCCATCCCAAGTGCTTATGTTGTCCATTTCAAAACAGCAAAATGATGCTTTGATATCGACAAGGAATAATGATTACGGGAATCCACAGCTGTCGAACAACAAGGCTATTGATCAACCTAGTAGTTCGATAACAACTTCGATCGAAGTTGTGCCACCCATCATTCCTAAGCTAACAATAAAGCCGCCAAAGGGAGTAGTACACAAATCGACATTTAATCCTCGTGCCAGAGGAGCACATAATTATAATATAGTAGAGGACCTAGCCCAATGGCCGCCTGCTATGTCGACACTCGAGGTACTCCAAAATTGCCCCTCCCAAAAGCAGGCTCTATTATCAGCAATAGGTGGGATTAACCCAGCGGATTCCAATCTTGTGGCCTTTAATCATAAGGGATATGAACCTCAGTTACCAGCTCAACTCGCTTTCCTCATTCAAGTGAAATCCCTCAATATAACTATTCATCAAATGATTATTAATGGGGGGCATCTACATGTATTATGTCGATTAGTTGCTGGAAAATACCTCTAAAAATCACATTATTTAACCCCCTACCAATACGAACCCAATACACCTTCCCAATTTAAAAAAGCCCTGACTTTACTAGATATTGTAGAAATGTATTTTTCATTAACATTTTTTATATCCCTTTATATTTTTTTTTTTATTAACTTTGAGCTGCATTTTTTGTACCTGACAATATAAAAACCCTTTACCTCCATATATAGCCTGCAATATATTATGTCATTTTCTTCTCAATATATATCCCCAAATAAAACCCACTTGGTATGGTATTGCTCCCCCGGTGAAGCCTCCATGTGCACAATGGATGGGTCTGCTTTCATATTTTGAGTAAGGAGAATGTTGAGATTATATTGGCACCGCCATGAGTGAAAGGTATGGGATTCTTAATTTTACAGAAATGGCGGGTGTGCTTTAATCCATTTAAGGAATCCCTCCATCAAAATATTTTCAGGGAGAAATTGTCGTCACTCCCCCTTAAATTATGGAATCGATCATAGAAATTGCCAATGTCATCTGCAAATTCTATTACTAGGATGAAAGGAGCTTTAGTAAGATGGATAAAAAAAAATTATTGGGTGCTTGTAGAAGTTGATCTTGGAGGTAGTGTTATGGCTATGCTGGATCTATCTATGGAAAATTTTACACATAGGTTAAACATTGCCTATTGGAGGATCCCATTAGAAAATGTTTGAGGTCAAAAATGGGCCTCAAAACAAAAATGTACAACCAAAATAAACTTTATAAGAACCAATAGGATTCAAGATGATAATGTCAACCAGGGGGGATGATTTACTATTTTTTGAGTATAAAAGTAAAAATATTAAAAAAAAAAGAAAAAAACTATTTTTCAAGTCATATTTTCAACTTATCTCCCAATGGTTTTATTCAAATTTCAAGTGGGACAACGCATTGGATGCATAATTTAATTCTTCATCCAAGTAGTACCCATGTTGCATAATTTTGATGGACCTTGCTACATGGAAAAAGAGAAATACAAGAAAAATGTGATTGCAATCATGTTTTTTATGTATTTATCATTTTTCATGTATTAGGGTCCATAAAAAGTATGTAACATGGGTACTCCTTAGATGAGGATATAAATTATACATCCAATGAGTGCTCCTGCTCAAAATTTGAGTAAAACTGTAGGGAGATGAGTTGAAAAAATAGATTTTTTTTTTTCCCTCTAAAATTTGATGATCCAGTGAATCTTCTTTTATTATTTTTACTATTATTTTATAATAGTTCTTAAGAGGCCCATTTTATACCTCAAAATTTCTCTAATGCATATAGGTTTTTGGCATCTCACTCACATATCACCTTCAAGTAGTTTCCCCATCTCGACTACAAGTTAATCACCAGAATGGTAATTAGGGACACAATTACATTCCCTGGTGGAGGCGTGTGGCATTTCAAATGCCATGCATCTCTCAAATTGTCTATAGAAGGACATATATGACTTTGTTACTCCCTTTATTAACAATTCAACTATTGACTTAGTATATTTTCATGTTTTGGAATTTGGAGATGACCATAGAGATACATCTTTCAGACTAGAACCCTTGGGAAGGGTTTCCCTGTCTACTCCCTTTGATTTTGGTGGTCACTCTTTTCCCGCTCTTCATGTTAATAAAGACTTAGAGGGTTTTTCCTCTCCTCCTCCTTTGCAGTCAAAATCGAGGTTTGCAAAATTTGCGCCCATAGTCGTCCCTTCCTATGCAGCTTACTACTTTGTGTCTTCCTTGAAAATTTTTCCCATTTCACTTGATCGAGGACTGGATGTTCTCTAACATTCTGATTCTATTGTTATGGGACCCCTAGTCATCAAAAAGTTATTTTTCCATTTGAGCGAGGAAAAAGTTAAGTGCACTATGTATGCCCTTTGTTTCTGCTGCACAAAATCCTTTGACCACTAGGAAAAAAAAAAGTACAAAATATAAAGATTTAGAGTTTTGTATGAACTCTGCATAGATTGGTATTATCCTCTCTATGGTTTTGGATGATATCGTGTCTGTTGACTCACTTTTCTTATCTGGCAACATTTATGTTTCGAATTTATTTGGTACTTAGGTCTTTAGATCAGACAAGCCTGACCCTTTGGCTTCCCCATGATTATTGTGTCCCTTAATATAAGGGGGTTGGGAGCGGAATCCAAATCTCGCTCCATAAGACGTCTCATTTTCATATATAAGTCAAATATTATACTCCTATAATAAAACAGGATTCCTATGGAAAAGTCTTGGAAAATTCTTCTAATAATTTTTCCTGGTTGGCTCATTTGTGCATCAAATTCTTGTGTTCTTAATGGTGTCTTTATGGAGGATTAACGGTGGCATGGAATCCTACATGTCTCAATATAATGGCATATTTGACTCCTACAAGTATCCTATTATCTGGATATTTGAGGGGTTCAATATCTCACCTTCACATTATCAATACTTGTGATATATACTCTCACAAAAAGCCTTTTTGGGATCGATTCTATGAATATGGGTTGTTGGATCTAAACACTCTCATTGTGGTTGGGGACCTAAATCTAACATTAGGTAGAGATGAGTTATGGGGTGTTAAAGCTAAGACTCACTCTCTAGAATCCCTCTTTATTTCCTTGTTCAACTCTTTGTCTCTACGGGATATTGCCCCACCGAGGACTATGCCCACCTAGAATAATGGATGAACGAGGTTGGAATGCATTTCAAAAAGGCTAGATAGGTTTTTGGTGAAGTAAAATTTTGCAGCTGGTTAGGTGGACCATAAATCCTCAGTCATTCGTTCTTTCTCCTCAAACCACCTTTTGATCCTTCCCACTTGGGAGGGTGAGCCTAGGCATAAGGCATATCCTTTCAAATTCAACCATACTTGGCTGGCTCACGCAAATTTTGCCAATATTGTTCATAAAGTGTGGAATCATCCCAACATTCAACATATTTTGAACTATATGGATTATATATGTTGCAAATTGAAAATTTTGAAGAAGGAGGTCTATAAGTGGGTGTTGGAATAGAAATCACTTGAACTTTAGGATCTAGATGCCATTCAAGCTTATTTAAGTGCTCTTTATGATTCAGATGACCCATATTTCTCCTCGGAGTAACGTAAAAATAAGATATTGGAATTTGAAGACAAGAAGAGACTTATTTATAAATCTTGGGAAGAGGTTTGGTGGCTCAGAAGTAGGGCTACCTAGGTTGTGGAAGGAGATAAGAACACTAAATTTTTTCATAAATATTCCTCCATGACAAGGAAGGAGAATTCCATTTGAGGCATTCAAGACGAAGAGGGAAAATTATGTTCTTCTTAGTCAGATATTGAACAGGTTACTTATCGTGTTTTCAAGGGTATTTTCTCAGCCAAAGAACCCTCTTTTGAGGCATAATTGGATTTCTTAAGTCATATGCCATAGATGATACAAGAACCTGAAAAAAAAATATTTTGGGCAGACCAATCAAGAAAGACGAAATTCACAAGGTCCTTCTTGCTTGTTCCAGAGATAAAAGACTAGGTCCAAATGGATGGGGGGTGGAATTTTTGATTCATTTCTTTGAGCTTATGTCATTGGATCTCCTAGCGATGGTTGAATATTCCATGGTCAAGGGATATATCTCTAGAGCTATTAATGCAACTTTTATAGCGTTAATTCTAAAAAAGTATCGTCCTTCCACTTTTCTGGACTTCTTCCCCATCTCCCTTTGCAACTTTGTCTACAAGATTATTTCTAAGCTTATCACTTGCATATTTAAAATATTCTTGACATAACATATTTCACCATAATAGTTCAATTTGTTTGATGGGAGACAAATTCAGGACGTAGTGGTTATTGCACAGGAATTCCTACACTTCTTCAAGGTGAGAAATATTAAATCTTTTTTAATGAAGATTGATCTAAACAAGGCTTTTGACAGTATTGACTGGGAATTTCTAAGATTGATTTTACATAAGATTGGACTTTCCCAATAGAACATCAACTGGATTATGGCATGTGTGAAATCTATCAATTTTGTAGTAATTAATAATGGGATTCCAACCTCTTTCTTTAAGGCTTCTAGAGGTTTGTGCTAAGGATGTGCATTGTCTCCCCTACTTTTTTTGCTTTTCATATATGATCTAACCATAAATTTGACTCATCATAGAGAACGTCGAATGATTAAGGGTATCAATATGACTCGACACATCAATGTATTTCATTTGATGTTTGTTGATGACCTCCTTTTTGGTGGTGAATTAACTATTTCAGAATGGACTAATTTTCATTCAATTCTTACGTCCTTTGGATCTGCCTCGATCCTTGTTATGAACAAGAGGAAATCAGAATTCATCGTTGCATAATTGGAGGAAATTGTAACCTTGAATATCTATGACATTTTTGGGTTTCGCAGGTGGGTTAATTTTCCATGATTTTTTCACAAAAAAGATTCGACAATTTCCATTTTTTACAAAAATAATTTTCCCAAATTTTACAATATAAAATTATTTTACCTTAAAAATCACCAACATTATATATATAATTCCTATAAAATCATTGTAAATTTGAACAATTTTACAAATATATCAATAAACATTTTATAGTTTGCATATTAAGGACTAGTGAGATTCGCTAATGTTTTTAAACTTCAAGATAATTTCCCATCCTTAAAATTTTCCCTGGTCCTTGAGCCCAATAGTTATTATCATTTCTGGGTGGAGCACGGTAGGGGTACCAATAGTAGGGCTGAAATTGTAGCCTATGGGGCATTATCATTTGTGAAAAAGGGCTTGGTATCAATGATATACAGGTTTTCATGGACTCTAAAGGCATTATCGACTAGGTGAATGGACACTCACGATTTCATCTTCCTCTAGTTTCAATTCGAATGAATCACATTCATACATTGGAAATATTCTTTCAACATATCACTTTCAAGCACATATACAGGGAAAATAACTGTATAGTGATATGTTATCTAAAATAGGAGTTGTTGAAGATCTAGGTGTCATCTATTTTGTTGCTTTTAATCAAGATATTAGGACTAATGTAGGCACCATTAATTTTTGTAGAAGCTTCTTCATATACTATTTTAGCTTAGAGATTTCATTCTACAAATTGTTTTGAATTGTTTGAATTAGAGATTAGATAGTTTGAATTGTTTTGAATCCTCAGTTTTTGGATGTGAAATCTAAATAGAATTATGTAATAAATTTTGTGGATCATGGGACATCAATTACAGATACTCTAGATATAGAACAAAAACACAACTAATTTTTTTTTATGTATTTTGTACTCTCTTTTATAATATAAAAGATAGTGTTTTTTCTATCAGGAAAAAAAATCTTGTCACCATGATTGGCTTCAATTGGAAGCTTGAGCTCCCTTATAGAGAGCCTTGTAGCAATCAGGGACACATTGAAGTATGTGTCTCCACTAAGCTATCAAATGCTAAGAAATGTAACTCAATATCTCTTAATCAAAGGAGGAAATTCATATCTCTTTCTATGAAATAATAGGGAAGTTCAATCCATAAAATGTTAGATCAAAGGATCAACCAATATTCACATATCAGGGGTGTGCAAACCCTTGAATGCCTGCAATAGAGACAACTCTGATGAGGAATCAGGTTGTAGAGTCTCGCCATGATTTGCAACAGAAAACATGAAAGAGATGTGGATATCGTCATCACCAAAGTGCATGTTTACAACATATTCGTAATAGTGTTAGTGTTCATGCTCATTTTGCAGTGAGTTGTGTATATGTACATTGTGTATATTGTTAGAGGTGTAGAAATAACATTGCACATTTCAATCACACTTCCTTTTTCTTTTCTCTTGTGTGTTTTTATATACCATCACTGGTTTTAGCTTTAGAGGTTCATGGAGACTTCATCCCTCTCACGACCATCAGATGCAGAGTATATTGTATGCTTGTTGCCAAAGGAGCAACTAATTCGGCCCTATCATTCATTCCTACTCCTTCGACTGTAATGATGATGGGAAAATATTCGTCGATGACCTTGACTATGCATTGGAGGGGATCAACCTACCTATTCTGACAAAGAATGAGACAAATCATGGAGCTGAGATTGCTCTTCTCAATATTCAAAATGGCTAAACTAGATTACATTGTAAACACCAATAATAAGTTATGGAAGTAGAACTCGACACCTATGGACTAGAACTAAAGTAAAATTGAACCGACTATGACACCTAGTAGACAACATAATCTAATGTGATGACACCTAACTAATAGTGAGATTAATATCTCAACATTCACTCATAATCTCAATTGTTACATGTAGACTTACAATGCCTAATTGTTCTCTTAGAAATTCAAATACATTCTTGCCCAATGACATTGTGAAAATATCTGCTAGTTGATCTTTGGAACCACAAAAAGAAAGTACTATGTCCCCATCATTGACAAACTCGTGGATCATGGAGCAGAGATTTCTCTTCTTAATATTCAAAATGGATAAAATAGGTTACATTGTAAACATCAATAATAAATGACTGAAGTAGAACTCGATATCTATGGAGTAGAACTAAAGTAAAATTGAACTTTCTATGACACCTAGTAGACAACAAAATCAAAGGTGATGACACCTAACATGTAGTGAGATTAATATTTCAACATCCACTCCTAATCTCAATTATTACATGTATAGACACTTACAATGCCTAATTGTTCACTTTGAAATTCAAATACATTCTTTCCCAATGGCTTTGTGAAAATATATGCTCATTGATATTTGGAACCACAAAAAGAAAGTACCATGTCCCCATCATTGACAAGCTCATAGATGAAATGAAAATGCATGTCAACGTGCTTCCTTCTTTTGTGGAAAATGTGATTTTTTGATAAAGAAATTGTTGAACTGTTATCGTAGTAAATTGGAGGTGGCTCTTTCTAAACATTTGAAATATATTTCAATGATCTTCTCAACCACGCTGCTTAACAAGCTGCTAAATTTGCTACTATATATTCTACATTTTGCAAAATATATTGAAATGATTGAGTGTTTCTTGGATGCCCATGAAATTAGATTGGTTCCAAGATGAAAAACATACTCTGAGGTGCTTTTGTGATCATCTAAACTCCCTGCATAATCGTTGTTTGTATAACATGAAACTGAACAATTTTTAGAATGTGTATAGAACAAACCATAGTCTATTGTCCCTGCAATATACTTTAAGATCCTTTTTGCAACCTTCCAATGAGTGATCTTAGGTGCCTCCATAAACTTGGAGACAAAACATACTGCAAACATAATGTCAGGTCTAGTTGCAGTTAGATACAACAAACTACCAACTAAACTTTTATACAATGTGGCATCAACTAGCGGTGCTACATCTTTGATCAGTTTGGTGCCTTGAGAAATTGGTGTATCAACAGGTCTTCAATTGGTCAGTCTAAACTTTTGGATGATATTAGTGGCATATCTTTGTTGACCAACAAAAATTCCATTAGCAGGTTGATGAATTTCAATGCCTAAGAAGTATTTCATGACCCCTAGATCTATCATATCAAACTTTATTTGCATTGCTGCTTTGAAGTCTTCTAACATCATATTTCCAGTGTAAAGGAGATCATCTACATAAAGGCATACAATAAGAATTTCACCTTCATGACTTTTGGTATACAAAGTTGACTCATGATTGCTTTTGAAAAAACCACTTTTGATAAGATGGGTGTCGATGTGATTGTACCAAGCTCTTGGAGCTTGCTTCAAGCCATACAAATATTTCTTCAAACTATATACCTTATGCTCCTATCCTGGAAATTCAAAACCAGGAGGCTTCTCTACATAAACTTCTTCTTGCAGTATACCATTTAGGAAGGTAGATTTTACATCAAGTTGATAGACTTTCCATTTGTGTTGAGTTGTTGTGGACAAAATGGTTTTGACAATGTCTAACCTTGCTACTAGAGCAAAGGTTTCACCATAATCAATACCAAATTTTTGTGAGAATACTTTATCAAACATCCTTGCCTTATGTTTCTCAATCTCTCCATTTTCATTCAACTTGGTCTTATATACCCATTTTACACCAATTTAGGTTTTGTCTCTTGGGAGATCAACTAATTCCCAAGTCTAATTCTTCTTTGTGGTAACAGTTTCTTCGTTCATAACATCTACCTAATGCTTTTCTTTAACTGCTTCTTCAAAATGAGTTGGGTGAGATGAAAGAAACACAAACATATTCTATTGGTCAAACTCATGCTCCTGCTTATATATTTCTCTCATGCTTCTTATAACAAAAATTTTAAACTCAACTATCAACATGCCCATAATGGAATCAGGGTGCTAGATGAACATCGACATGAACCATGCAGAATAAATAAATAAATAAATAAAACTAAAAAATACAAAAGAAAATAAGAATTCAAA
>APFE030008859.1:161136-172366 GCA_000404065.3 Pinus taeda
TTACATTTTTATGGTTTTTTTCTTCTTTTTATTTTTTATATGTTTTTACATATTTGATTTCTTTTGTCATGTTTTATTACCAACATCAAAATCACCAACATTTAAAAAAATATATGAACACTTAATACATTAGAAAAATTAAAGTGTAAAAAATAAGCTCTCTAAATAAAAAAGTTTGATGTTGCATCAACACTTTTCAAAATCAAGATGAAAAACACTAACAAATAAAAAACGTTCATACTTGATACATAAAAAAAATTTAAAGTGTAAAAAATAAGCCCTCTAAAAAAATCTGTTGATATTGCATCAACACTTTTCAAAATAAGCATGAAAGTCACTAACATTTAAAAAAAATTATTCATACTTGATACATAAGAAAATTTGAAGTACCAAAAATATGCTCAGAAAAAAAATGTGTATTCTAAATCACCACTTTTCAAAATCGAGTGTTTTTTTGCTACCTCAAAAAAAACGGGTACTATGTCATTTTCTCGATTGATCGGTAACTATGTTGGTGCTTGTGGTGGATAAAAAGACCAATTTGCATCTTCAGCAACTTTATCAGACCAAGATTTATTTTCACAAAAATTACATCTCTGCCTAAAACAAGCTTCTTGGTAACTGGATTATAAAGTTTGTAGGCCTTTGGCTGCTCACTATAGCCTATGAAAATACATCTTTCACTTCTATCATCAAGATTATTTCTTAGATTCTCAGGAACATGTGAAAATGCTAATGATCCAAAACTTCTAAAGTGAGATACATTTACCGTTTTACCATCCTGTGCTTCTTGAGGTCATGCATCTTGGAGACTAGTTGTTGTAGATTTGTTGAGAACATACATTTCTATTGAAACTGCTTCATCCCAATAATTATTTGACAACTTCTTCTCATGAAGCATACATCTGGCCATGTTCACCATTGGTTGTTTTTTCCTTTCTACTACTCCATTCTGTTGTGGAGTATACCTTGTTGCATTCCGCATTATGATTCTTGGTTGTTCACAAAAAAATTTGAAGTCATCAGAGTTAAACTCTCATCCTCTATCGATCTAAGTACTTTCAAAGGCTTTCCACTCTTCTTTTCTACTTCTACTTTGAATTTTTTGAACCTTGAGAATGGATCTGATTTATTTTTGAGAAAATACACCCATGTCTTCTTGCTATAATCATCAATGAATTTCAGAAAATAAAGACTACCACCAATGGAATTTGTCTGCATTAGGCCACATATATCTGTATAGACAAGCTCTAAAGGCTCTTTTGCTCTAGAGGAAGTTGTGGGAAAATTATCTCTTTTATGCTTCGGCAGAACACAAATTTCACAATTATATTCTTTTTCATTCATAGTAGGGAGACCAATGACGATTGATTGTTTCTAAAGCTACTTAGACTTTGGAATGGTATGTGGCCATATCTAGAATGCCATATATGAGACTCATCTATTCTTGACACATTGTGGACAAAACTGTGAGAGATTTCAACTTCTAAGAGTCAAAGCAAACATCCTATTCTTGGTTTTTTCAACCTTTGCTATTAGTTTCTATTGGGAAATTTGTCATAAATATAACATGTGTTCCCTTGGAATATTACATCATAACCATGTTCCATCAATTGTGCTACACTAATAAGGTTATGCTTCTGATGTGGAACATAATAAACATTAGGTATGTATTTTTGTTGATTGTGTTTAGTAAGAATAGGGACAATACTTTTTTCCTTCAGCTTTAATGTAAGAACGATCTCTAAGAGTAATTTTTGATGTTATGGAAGCATCAAGATAAGAAAGCATATTTTTGTTATCTATCGTACGATTGTTGCAGCGACTGTCCAGCAACCAGATATCCTTGTTGTGAGTGTCTTCAGAAAGATGGCAGGAAAGAAACATTGTTTCAGAGGATTCTCCTTCATTGTTGGAGAGATGGACATTGCCTCTTTGCTGATATGACTATTTTTTTCTGCATTCATGTTCATAATGCCCAAATTTCTTGTAGTAATAACATTGGACATTATATTTCCTCCATGGTCTGCTTCTCTGAGTTTGGTTTTGTGGAGGTCTCCATTACTCTGCTACATGATGATGTTCTAATATGCCTCTGCTTCTGACTCTGCCTCACTTGTTGCCGCCTCTATATCCTCTACCTCTACCTCTACCAAAAGAAATTTGTTCTTTGAAAGCTTGTTCCATGGAATCTTTTTCTAAGTTGAGTCGTTTCGTGTGCAAGAAGTGATTGAGTCAACTGTTCTACTAAGAAAGTTGTAAAATCTTTGGATTCTAGAATGGTTGTTACAATTATGTCATATTTCTTGGGTGAACTTCGGAGGACTTTTTCAACAATTTTTTGATCTGAAATGGTTTCACTAATGAGTTTGATCTGATTAACTATTCCCATGACTCTAGTCATGAACTGATCCACATTTCTGTGCCAATCATCTTTAGGGTTTCACACTGTGATCTCAGTGCCTGTAATTTAATTGTCTTCACTATATGATTACCATGATACGCAACTTTCAAGATTTTCCAAGCTTCATGTGTTGTGTATGCGCCAATTAACTTGTCAAAAATAGAGTCATTTACCGAGTTTTGTATCCAACATTTGGCTTTGTGTTTTTTCTTTCTGAGTTCACTAGTTGCATTCTTCTGATTATTGGACATGGTTTCCCATGCTCTTTGGGTCAACTCTACATAGGCAGTCTAAAGTGTATCCCAACAATCATGGGTTTGTAGGAATGTCTTTATTCTCAAAGACCAAAACTCATAATTTTTGCCAAGCAGAGTCGGGGTCTATGGCAAGGCGTTGGAGGAAGCCATTTCTTCAAATACAAATTTTTACACCTTCTTATATTTTTTTAAATAAAATCTCCTTTAAAAAATGCAGCGCCCTCTTTTTTATAACAAAAATGAATCAAACACCACCTTTAAAAAAACAATTTATTTCCAATTTTTTATTTAAAAAAAAAATCCTTAAAATTTTTATAACATACCCACCTTTTAATAATCCATTTTAAAACATAACAAAGCAGCCTCCCTTTTTAAAAGAATTTCAAATCACACCTATTTATAAAAAGATTCCCACGCAGCTTATGAATATGATGGCGTTGCACCACATATATATAAATATATTATATATTTAAATATTTACTTAAAAAATTAAAAAAAAAAATAAAAAGTTATACCATGCCCGCTTTTTAATACTCCCTTGTAGAACATAACAAAACAACCTCCATTTTTAAAATAATTTTAAATCACACCTTTTTATAAAAAAAATCCAACAAAGCTTATGAATATGATGGATTATATATGAATGCCATACAAAAAAAATAAAAGGTGATACGAATAACATGACTTGACTCCTTTGAAAAGGATATTTTCGATGACATAGAGATATAACACAACCACCTTCATTATTAAGCGGTGTTTCTTTGAGAATGGTGTAAGTAGTTGAAACTAATGCGTTCTCTTGCAATGTCGTTGAGCGTTAGTAACGCTAACGCAACTCTGGTGCATTTGGTGGACAATAATAATGCAGGCTTTACGGCGGTTGGGGTGCATTAATTCAGTTGCTTTTCACGCAAAATTTAAGCAATAAAAAAAACATCCGACTTTTTTGTGCTTTTCAATGAACTTGTAGCAATGGTCTTTTCTTTTTTTTCACAGTAGGAGGCATCTCATAGTTGTTTCACTTCGCTATATTCTTTGTTATTTTTTTAATGGATACACGCACATATGAAATGCTACTTTCAAGGAGTTTTATGCAACCTCGCATCTTCTCTTTTGTTACTCTTAGAGAGTCTTATGCCACCTAAGCTCTGATACCATGAAAAAAAAAGAATGAGAGAAATCATGGACTAGAGTTTTCTCTTCTCAATATTCAATATGTCTAAAATATATTACGTTCTATAATAAATCACTGAAGTACAACTCAACACCGATGGAGTAGAACTGAAGTAAAACTAAATTGTCTATGACACCTAGCATACAAATCAAATGTGATGACACATAAATAATAGTGAGATTAATATCTCAACATATTTTGTTGTTGGAGCGAGAAGTAGCCTTAAAAGAACCACTAATGGTCAAATCTATTCAAATCAAAAATAGATTTAAAATGATGTTGTCTATCGAAGGTAGCAATTTCTTTTTTTGATCAAGTAAGAGTGGAACCTTTTATTAATAAAGAAAAAATATATAATGTACACTTCTTTAACTGAGTTAAGAGTAGCAGCACCAACTCTGTGAAAATTCAACAAACAACTAGGTTGGCAAAATCACGAACCTAACTCCAAAATCTGTGAAAATCCCGAACAAGACTACAAAAGAGCTGTTGACAAAACATCTGCCCAACCTAGAGTGCAGAGAATCCAAAAAACACCCGAGAACAGTTCGCCCTTAAGGCATCACTCTGGATAACCAGCGAACTGGAAACCTGCTATCCGAACCCGAAAGAAGAAGTTAAAAGATTCAAAAGTTCTTAACTACCTTGCATCAAATAACCTGAAAACCTTTGATGACGAGGGCCCACAGATCTAAAGGCCCACAAAACTACAACATGTGATTGTATGAAGGCCCAAAAAACTGCATCAAATGACCATCCTTAACCTTTGGTTATCTTGTTAACCCGATGACCGTGCGATCCAACCCTCATTGATCCAACGATCATGAGCTGATTTCAAGACAACACCTTGCCCACACTTTATCTCTTCTTACGGACCTGAAGAGAAACATAAGCCACCTCTCTAAACTTTTTTGGGTCCGATTGAAGAAATAACGATCGTGTAGTTTTTCTACCCGAAATCCATAGGATGAAGGAGATCCAAAGAGGTCTCAGCAACTCGCCCACTCTTTAACTTCCCTTACGGACCCGAAGAAAAAATAAGCCACTGCACTATAGTTTTTTGGGTCCGTTTGAGGAGTTAACTTTTGTGTAGTTTTCTGCTCGAAATCCATAAGATGAAGGAGTTCCAAAGCGATCTTGGCAACTTGCCCACACTTTATCTTCTCTTACAGACCCAAAGAGTAAATAGGCCACCATTCTATATTTTTTCGGGTCTGTTTGAAGAATTAACCTACGTGCATTTTCCTGTCCGAAATCCATAGGATGATGGAGTTGAGGGCAATCTTTAGTCGGGTGCCTGCCAACCTGCCCGATGTTTACCACTTGCTTCTTCCCTATGATTGGTCCACTTTCTTCTTTTTCCATTAGTCTTCTCTCTGCTTATTTCTCATACTTTGAAAGTACTCCCTATCTTTGATAGCCTGTCTGTGATAGTCTTCGCGCAATTTCCCTAAGGGAGTCGACATCCAATCATATCTTCTATTACTTTTTGAAGAGAGTACTCCTTCATTTGCTAAATGATCTGCTAACCTGTTAGTTGTTCTGTGCACATGAACAAAATTGAGGGTTCTTAGGGCTCTCAGGTGGGATTGTATAAGTTTATAGACCTGCAATAACTGTCAGTGTTTCGACACTTTTTTTGGTGCTATACCATTGCATATCTTCTTGACCGATTTAATTATCCATTCAGAGTCAGCTTCAATGATGGTATTATGTAAATTTCATTCCATCAAGATTTCTGGGCATTGTTATAGGGCCATGAGTTCTGCCATATTATTAGTGGCCTTCCCCAAATTACTATGAAAGATGACTTTTATGTATCCCTTCTCATCTCTTATGACTCCACCATAACCAGCCACCCTAGGGTTTCCTGTAGAAGCTCCATCTATATTAAATTTCAAAAAACCATGAGGAGGAGGTTGTCAGAAGTCCTTATCTACTGTTATGTGACTTATAGTCTTACTTATGCCCTGGGGGAAAGGCACCTGTAGACCCAAATGAAATAGTATTTGTGCATCCTGGTCTTGAGGTCGGTTCTCAGGGGGTTTCTTTAGAAGGGTGCCTATAGTCTCTTTGAGTTGTTTAATGATTTGAGCTATGATGCTCTGGGATGTGCCAATTTTGTTCTTGAAAATTCTATTATTGTCTTCTTTCCATACATCCCAGATTAGAAAGCCTGGAACCAGAGTCCAAGATTTGTTGATTATTTCATTTTCAAAGAAGTTTCTCCTCCAATTCTTCAAAGTCCTAGTGGTGATGAAATTGTCCCTATCCATTTTTCTGAAGATAGAAGCCACCCAATTCAACAAAGTAGAGGTGAATGGGCAGAGGTTGAATAGGTGTTCCATTGTTTCTTCTTGTAATTCACATAACTGGTATCTAGATGGACTGACTACACCTCTTTTCCAAAGATTTTCCCAAGTTAGAATTTTTTTATGTTGCACCAACCACATGAAAAGTTTGATTTTCATCCAGTGCGGGTTCTACCATAGGTCCTTCCATACCTTATGAGGGTTTGTAAATTCAAGCCCTAGGGCCATTCTCTTGGCTTCTTTGAGGTTGAAGTTGCCTTCGTTGTTTCTTCCCCATCTCAATTGGTTTGACGATGTTGATGTAAAAATCTTTCTCTATTCCAAGATCACTGCAAGAGCTTCTGCCTGGGCCTTCAAAGGGGTCTCTTCACTATATACCAAGTCCTTCCATATTCTCCATTTTCCCTTATTCCTAGCCTGATCCTAGAAGTCACTTACCCTGAGTAAACCTTTATTGTCAATGTCGTTCTTGAGATTGGATAGTTCTTCTCTTAACAGGTTAGGTTCATGTTGCCAGTTGTCCTCCCAAAACCAAGCTAGGTTTCCATCTCTGATCTCCCAGAAACTATGTTTTGTAGAAATGGCTCTATTCTCCCATGCCTTGTTCCAAATGCGGGAGCCCTTGATGTGCCCAGACATTTGAATGTGATCCCTTTCTTGCCAATTATTTACATACTTCTGTTTCCAGACGTTGGCCCAAGGGTTTACTGATTCCTTTAGCCATCTCCGCCATAGTTTTGCCCCCAAAACTTTGTTTAGGGTTTCAGGGTCATGAAGTCCAAAACCTCCATGGGTCGTAGGTTTACATATCTTATCCCATCCTACCAAAGCCCATTTCTTTTTCTGTTCCCCTTTTCCCCAAAGAAAGTCTCTTTGGATATTTTTGATGTGTTGCACAACTCCTTTAGGAGCAGGAAGGGCTAAAAATATGAAGATGGGAACATTTTGTAGGACAGTTTTTGTTAGCACTAGCCATCCTGCTAAATTCAAAGACTTACTTGTCCATTTCCGGACTTTGTCTTGGAGTTTATTAGTGAATAGCTCCCAAACTTCCTTGCTCATAGGTTTGTTTGTTAGAGGTATTCCCGGATATTTGGAGGGTAGCTGTTATCTTTGAAAGCCAAGAATTCTGGTGAGGTTTCTCTGAATAGCAATGTCAGTATTAAAAAAGAAAATATTTGATTTGGTAAGGCTTATCTCTGTACCAGCAGCCATAGAAAATTCGTTCAGGATTTCTTTGAAAGATTTAGCTTCCTTGACCGTGGGTGTACCCTGCAGCATAGTGTCATCCACAAATTGTTGATGAGTCAAGGCATCCCCATTTAGGGTGAGTTTGAGACCCTAGATTTTTCCTTCCACATTGGCTAATTTGATTGCATTGCCTAAACCTTCCATCATGAGAATAAAGATGAAGGGGGAGAGCGGATCTCCTTGTCTGAGGCCTCTCGAAGGCCTCAAGGTTCTAGATGGTGAGCCATTAGGAAAGATTGAAAAACTAGCTATGGTGACAAGAGCCATTACCCATATTATCCAGTTGTGGTCAAAGCAATACGCTTTTAGTACTTCCTTGATGTATGCCCAACTTAGCTTATCGTAATCTTTCGCTAGGTCAAGTTGCATGATCATACTTGCTTGGTTATTGCTCTTGAGAGAATGTACCACTTCATGAGCTTGAATGATGCTATTTAGAATTTTCCTTCCTTCCACATATCTAGTTTGCTCTTCAGACATAAGAGTTGGAAGAAGGGGCTTGAGCCCGTTTTCAATTACATTGAATATAATTTTGTATACCACATTGCATAAAGCTATGGGTCTAAATCTATCTGGTGTCATAGCTTTTTCTTGCTTTGGAATCAAAGTTATGAAAGAGGCATTAAGCGCCCTCGGAACAGTTTTGTATTTCCTCAAGTTCTCCACCACATCAAGGATATCTTGTTTGACTATTTCCCAGCATGCTTTGAGGAAGTCTACATTGAACCCATCCGAGCCTGGAGCTTTTCAATTTTTCATCTCTTTAATGACTACGCTGACCTCCTCTTCAGTCACTGGCATGTTAAGATTGTAATTGTCTTCTCTAGTTACAAGCTTCAGAATGTGCTTTGTGAAGTTATTGATAAATTTTGATCTATATATGAGAGGCTCCTCTGCTATGCTTTGGAAATGTTGTACTTGAGCAGATCTTATTTCTTTGTGGTGCTGAGCTATTTTCCTTAAGTATCACTGAGTTTTGAAATCCTATTATGAGACTTGTGATCCATGGTTGACTTGTGAAAAAACTTTGTGTTTCTTTCTCCTTATTTTATCCATTGCATTCTCGATTTCGATCTCCATAAGATCTCCTCTTGCTTGCATCTGTTTTCCCATTCCCGTTGAAGAGAGTCGGCTTGTATTTTCCTTTCCTCGGTAAAGGCATCTGTGATGAGGACCTGGTTAATTCCCTGTAGTTTCTATTCATCTTCTTTTTTGACTTTGAAGATATTTCCAAACTCATTTTTGTTCCAATCTTTAAGCCTGAGTTTGATGTGTTTCAGTCTCTGATGCAGAAGGAACATATTAGTTCCTTGAACGGGCATATCTTCCGCCCACCATTTTCCAATATTGCTAATAAAGTCAGGGTGGGTGAGCCAAATATTTTCAAACCTAAAAGGTTTGTTTCTCGAAGTGCCTATAAAAGAAGCTTCAAGTTGGATAGGCCAGTGATCCGAGCCTCCAAAAGGGAGGATTATAGCAGACAAGTCAAGGCTTGTGAGAATGAGGTCCTCAGAGATTAGGAACCTATCTAGTTTAGAGGCAACTTAAGAAGGCCCTCCCCACTTATTATTCCAGGTGAAGGTACCATTTTTTGTCTCCATATCCACTAGCCTCATGTCGTTTAGGAATTTATAAAAGGCTATGGAGTGTTTTCCTAGTGTTCTGGTCCCACCTTTTTTTCTGTAAGAGATCTGATCATATTAAAGTCCCCTCCCAAAATCTAGGACATAATAGGATATCTTTCTCTTAACTCCTCCAGTGAGATAAGAAGCCTGAGTTTCTCTTCAAGTTTTTGAGGACCATAGACATTTGTGATCAAATAAACTTCTTTATCACCCAAATGTTGGATCACCATCGATAGGTAGTTCCTGGATGCTTCAACATCTAGGATTCCAAATTTCTGGGGGTTCCAAAGTGTGAGAATCCCTCCTGTTGTGTTGTCTGCTTTAACTTCTAGATATTCATACTTAATGAGCCATTTGCTATGTATATCCCTAATTTTATCTATTGAAAATGTTGTTTCCTGGATAAACACCATATCTCGTTTTTCTTCTTTTATTCTATTGCTAAGATTTCTTTGTTTCCTTTTACTTCCTAGACCCCTAATATTCCAGGTTGTAAGATTCATTAAGAAAGGCTTGTAAATGAGTAACTAGTAAGATTTTTCATCTTACCTGAGTTGATCATGAGTTTCCCACACTCTGTCAGCAACTCATTCTGTCTTTTTCTTCCTCTTTTCCAATCGGGGTTCTTGGGAGCGTGTCCCGAAGTTACCTCCATCTTTTTTACCCCTTCGTTTTCCTGGCTATCATGGTTTCTTTTGATTCCATAACCCTTTTCTTGATATCTCCAAAGGAATAGCTGTTGTACTCTGTCAAACTCCTCTTGTGGTTGAGAATCAACCCCTTTGGTGGTTCCCTGCTCCAGGAACTTTTCTAGAACGAGATTCTCCCTTTCAAGAATTTCCTGTAGATCATGGCCCTCCATTCCAACCTTGCTTTGGGTCATCTCATGGTGCCTGTCAAGTTCCATAGTGCTTGGCAGATCCTCCTTTAGTTTGTTATTTTCAGGCATATCCTCCATGCTGTCATCTTTTTCCTTCTCTGTAGTACTATCATCCAGTACCTGGTTCCTCCCATTGTTCCCATCTTCTTCTTCTAAAATCTTGAAGTTGTTATGACTTGGTTGCTTCTCCTCGTTGGTTTTCTTCTGGTTCTTTTTCCCTCCTTTCCCTCTGCCTCCCACCTTGGTAAAGCCTTCGATATCTTTGCTTTTGTTGGTTTTAATATTGTTCTCTTGTTTGTTTAATGGGCAATCTCTGAAGAGGTGCCCATGTTCATGACATTTGAGACATCTGAATGGGACATGTTCATAGTCCACCACCTGCACCCATTCTTCATCATATACTTATAGAATGGTTTCATCCAAAAGTGCTCTAGATAGGTCCATTTGTACACATATTTGGGCAAAGGAGGTGAGTTTTCCTCGTAGAGTCGCATTTGATATTTTTTAAAAATGACCTAGTTTATTGCCTATGGATTTTAAGGATTCTGGCAGCAAATAATATAAAGGTAGGGAGTAGAGTCTTATCCATACCGGCACTGATGTGAATGCATCTTGTTCTAGGACAAAATTCATCACCCATGGTCACATGTAGAGGCTTGCAGTAGCATAAAAATATGGTCCTCCTTCCAATACTCTGTCTTTGTCCTCTAAGCTTGTGAACACCACTATGAAGAAACCCTTGGACTCAAGGTGAAGATTTATTTCCCCCTTAAGTTTCCAGTGGTTCTATATACATGCATGCAAAGTCTTCTCTGTTGGCAATATTCCCATAAATTTTCATATTACTGCATAAGCCACCATGTGATCCCTGTGCACCTGTAGTGCTGGATCACTTAAAACAACCCAGGGTGTGATGGTTGACCTAGGTTTATAGAGTCATGTCATATTCTTGTGCTCAACTCTCTAACTGCCTCCTCCTATTCTCTTCTCTCTTCTGACTTCCTCATGATTCTCTTCCTATTCATGTGATCTGATGTTTTTCTATTTTTTTATGTTGATACTCCGAGTTTCTGCCTCCATTGGTTTATTGAAGCAGTTCGAAATTGCATGACTGTAGGAGGCAGTGGAACTGCCCCCTCGTCGCCCCTCCATGGTTACCCGCACTAATACCCTATTGCAAACCCTCGTTCTGCTCGCTTCCCCCACAATTTCCGCTCCATCTCGATCTTGATAATTAAACTCCAAGGTAGCAATTTCACTCTAAAGGCGAATTTAAAAAAAAAAATTGATGTTTGGAGTGTTCAAATCGTTTTTTTTTTTTTTTTTT